>JAIWNI010000106.1:0-99232 GCA_025331435.1 Choanephora cucurbitarum | reverse complement strand
CAGCTCTGTCCACAATAGAAATAAAAGATGATATGGAATGAGACAAGAGAAAGCTTATGATCGAACTTACTCAGCTAATAAGGGGGTATGGTCAACAAAACAGCAAGCACTGCATATCATGTTTGTGGGTGACAGGGACTAAGCTTTTGGCTCGTCCATTCGAGGACACGCTCATCCATATGGTTCGCAGAAAGCGAAGAACCATAGCCTTTATACATCATTCTGTACAAGCAGCGAACGCAATATGTCTCAGGTCTGTGTTTTTTACTTTCAAAATATAAGTCGTTTATTAAGAACTGTTGAGAAAGATGGAAAAGAAAGTCTTTGGACAATCAATAGTATCTCTTTATGTAGCAACACAACCTGTATTCTTCATTTTGCAAAGCAATCCTATAAACCAAGAGATCCTCTGTCTGCCTTGGCCATTGGTAATTCTGGTGCATCTCGATCGATTGATGCTAGTATCCTTGATGCTACCAATCCTTCTCTGTAGTCACAACAATCCGCTTTGCATTGTATATTTTTTTTTCTTGGCCACAACCTTCCTTGAAACGAAACAGGGCTAAACTTACTACCAAGGCGTGTAGGTGTGTGCCTTTTAGGGCAAAATACAAGACCATCCTACCCAAGAAAATCAATCTACTAACTCTTTCAAATTCATGTCTCCAACTGTGTTAATTACCCTATTCTCGATGTACATGCGAGTATCTTCTATTGATAAAAACTTGATTTTCAGGACACTAATTCTGCTTGTTATATATTTTGCAACCCACAGTTACTTTACCCACTTAGTATTTGTCAACTATAAACATGAAGATGTATGTCATTTGCGCAAACAGCGCAATATTTGGATCTAAGTATCGTTTTGAACATAAAATGAATGGTTCATCAGATGCCAAGCATAGATAGAGCAATTTATTGTGCGATTTATTTGTCAAATTCAGGTAATTAGTAACAAAGTAGACTAACAGCAAAGGGAAGGGAACTATCAAAAGACTGACAAAAAAAAAAGAAAGTTAAAAGGAAAGACGCTACTTGACTTGTCTATTGTATCATTGATCAAGTAATACCAAGAATTAAAAAATAGCCTACTAAGTACAAGAACATATAATGACAGTTTTGGTAGTGGAACAAAACAGTAATAAAAAAGAGAATTTCTATACACTTATGCCGAATGGGCATTGCTACAATTGGCGAAGCCATCAGGTTTTAAGATAATTGGGCTTTGCTCGAATTTTAACAGCAAGAAAAACAGACGCAGTGCTTGGTGGGAGTTTTTTTTAGTGAATCGATCATGCAAAATAAACACCACAATGCTCCTCACCAGGACTTTATTCATTCGCTCCATACTGCTAATCACTGAGAACTTCTCTCTTTTGCTTTCTCAAGGTTTGCTACATAACACAAACATATACAAGCTTGGTTTATCCTTTCTTTTGTTCTGTTTTTGCTTTATTTAACATAATTTTATGAACGTTGGCGAATAACTAATTCCAAGAACTACATCGAGAAAAAAATCATTCGTTATTGTTCAGTGGATTGAATTCCTTATTCTTTATCACCTACCTGCTCATAGTTAATTTGAATCCATCCGTCATTGTCTGTATCGAATTGTCTGAAGGAATCTGTAAGTGTCTTGACAGTGACACATGCTTGAACAAAATTATCAAAGGTGATGTTGCCTTTGCCTTCAACATGCCCTAAAAGTGTTATTATTTATTTTGAATTCGCCAAACAGCAATTGTTGTTATGCTTACCATATTTATCGAACTTTTGCACTAAAACACGAATGAACTGGTCTGATAAGTTATAACCAAAAGTCTTCAATGCATTTCTCATCTCAACAACATCAATATTGCCCGAGTTATCAGCGTCAAAGGTCTGGAAGCATCTCTTCCAATCCTCGATATATTTCCACAGCCCAGCAAATTCATTAAAGTCAATAGTACCACTGTTGTCTAAAGAATTTTTTCTTGTATCAGCCATGTTCCCATTTAACCGCTCTTTAATTTTACTGACCTTTATCAAACATGTTTACCATTGTACGCACAGTTTCGATATTGAAGGGACTCCAATCTCCGTTCACTAATGCTCGTTGAAGTTCATCTACAGATAGTTGGCCAGAATTATCGGTATCAACAGCTGTAAACCAACTCCATAATTGAGGATCACTTCCGGGTGGTGCTATTTCATCACAATGAGTTTTCTGCATGATGTTATCGATTGAAATTACTTACGTCCATGAGGTCTTTGAGGCGCATAGCCTTGTTGAGGTGGTGGATAACCTCCTTGTTGAGGTGGAGGGTAGCCTCCTTGAGCTTGAGGTCTATAACTATTGTATGGGCTTTGAGGTGGTGGGGCACCATAACCTTGTTGTTGGTAACCACCTTGTTGATATCCTTGTGGGTTGTACCCACCATATCCTTGATTGTATGACATTTGGTTCTTTTTTTTTGTTCGAAACGATTGATAAAAAGAAAAAAGAAAGAAAAAGAAACCAAGGAAAGTTTTTTTTTTGTACAAGATTGGCAACCGCCAAGTGATATCCTGCTTGATGATGATGACGCTGCTGACTTTAATTTATTTTTATATCATTGCGACTTTTTTGTATTACATTCCTTCTTTGGACTTCACTCACTCAGCAAAAACCATAGTCATTGTTTTGATTGATTTATAAGAAAAAGACCTCATCTCGGTTGGATCTGATCAGTATGCAACTCAAACCATAGATAGGTCTGTGTTGATGTGTAGTTAGATCATTCTTTAAGAGAGCGTTAGGCTTGTTTATTAGAGAAAATCAAATACAATGGAGGGGGCGAGCTAGTGATAGTACTGTTCTTGAGGAAGCGAATGTTCTACAAAATACCATTTCGAGAAACATTGGAGCTCAATTGACTTGGTATGAAACCACTTATGAAAGTAGCTTATGCAGCTCTAACATACTCTAAAATATAAACTGATTCTCTGTTGACATACTATACTGCCTCTAACGAATTCATATGCTCAACTATACGGATTAAACGCAGATAACGAAAGTAATAATAAAGCGTTTTGTGACCATGTTAACAAAAGCCTTCCCTTCTTCTTAGCCAACACCCTATTTTCAATTTTGTATCAAATATTTGCAACAGAAAAGACAACTTCAGAAAGTCACTAAAGCTCTTATCAAATCTCTTTAGTTAAGAAGTGTGTAAAGAAGGAAATGCTCTGTCAGATGCAATAACAACTCGATGCTTCAGTTGTTATCTAGTGAGACACTAAGACTTGATTTAAGAGAATTGCTTCTTGTATACAAAGTGTTGTGCTATGTAAACAATAAAGACTCTTTTCAACCACATACATTCAATGAATGCTAATTATCATTGCTTCATTTTGTAAAGCACTACAAGAGTCCTTCTTGCAATAAGCAACTTTACTAAAATAGATAGCAAAAGAAAGAAAGAGATAAAGAAACAAGTAAGTTGAGAAGGTTAGGCGCCATCCTCACTCAATCTGTGTTATAATACTTTAAAGTAGCTGCACCTAACAGATCCAAGCAATTCTTGTGCAACAGGAATCTGTCTGATCCATGATTTTCTATTTGCATACATATCCGTTTCTTTTCTTTTTTAATATGCATTTCAACTCCCTTTCATATCAGGCCTGCTACTGATAACCACAGTCAAAAACTTCAGATAAAGATTAATTTCATGTTTGTGTTCAAAATTGTGTATGCCTTTGTTCATCCTTACATCTTCGTAACTAATCATGATAGATCCTCTGTTATCATAATCCCTTGCTCTAAAAGATTTTGTCAAGGCCGAAAGAGTGACACAAGCTTGAACAAAATTATCAAAAGTGATAGTACCGTTTCCTTTTGGGTTTGTAAGTCAATGTTAGAGAAACAAGATGAGCTACATTTTGTGTACAAACCATGCTTATCAAATGTTTGTACTAGCGTTTTTACAAATCCATCACTGACGTTATATCCAAACATCTTGAGGGCATGCTTCATTTCGTAACAATCAATGCTTCCTGAATTATCGTAATCAAATCTCTTGAAGCAGTGGCTCCAGTCTTCCACATATTTCCATAAACCTCTGAATTCTCGAAAATCAATAGTGCCGTTATTGTCTTCATGGTAGGAAAGAAAAAAAACAACAAGTCAATTTGGTTTGTGGATTTGCTTGCTCTATTTTTTATCAATGGCTTCAACCTACCAACATCAAACATGCTTACCATCATGCGCACAGTCTCTATGTTGAATGGGCTCCAGTCACCATTGATCAACGCTTTTTGAAGCTCGTATACAGTTATACTTCCTGAACCATCAAGATCCATTCTTTGAAACAAATTCCATAGATATTGCTCTCGTCTATCGGCCATTGGCGAAGCTATATATAAAAAACAAATGTCATTAATCACGAACATCTTTTTTTAATCGAGTATCTATTGTACTTGCCAAAACTATTGCTTCTTTGTAAATCCCTATTGAATTGTCCATTACTGGTATGCATAAGCCGAGGGGTTTGCTGTGGATAATTTAAGTTTGGTAAGCTGTACTGTTGAGGTGAATGTTGAAGGTTTGATGGTGGTGGTGGCACATTGGATGGCTGGCAGTAATTGTAACTATTGTACGAAGGCATTCCCTTTGTTCGCAACATTAGGTTTAGCGCGACCAAACTAAGCTTATGCAAAACAATTTGATATTACCTGCTGAAACGGATACATTGTTGCGTAACCAAATGATAATGTAAAAATTAGAAGAAAAAGAGAAAGTCAAAAACGGAAAAATGGAACAGTAATTGTATCATTGTGTTGCGGAGTCAGGTCGATAACATCAGAAGTTCTTGGCCAATATGACCACTTCCATTTAATGTATGCTGATCAACATTTACCCGATTAGAAGAATACCTGTAACAAGATAGCAAGTCTTTCATTCAATTCACTAAATAGATCATGCTCAGCCAAGCAATTAGCCCCCTCTGCTTGCTAAGCTTTCTTGCTTGCTGAGTTCAACACAAGAATTTTATTTGACAATTATGCTAACAGGTTTCACAAATGCCATCATATATTAGTCGAAAGAATTACATGTTCTATTTCACACTAGGCAGCAGTTCTTATCATTGTATGTCAATAGCAGTACTTTCTATTTACATGTAGGCCATCAAGAAGAACATGGAATTGGAACTTGAAAGATTGCTTTGCTGTGCTTCCAAAATCAGTTATTAGAGAAACCTGGCACTATTTTCAGGGCTTTTCTTTTTTCCTGGACCAAGGTTCAAAGCGATAACAAATATAGTATGTTTTTGTTACTTGTATCAAGAAGTATTTCTCTTTCTAAATATCACTTAAGGAAGAGAATTCTTACGAATTGACTGAATACTGGTATGTATTTTAGAAAGCCTTACTTAGATGCTTTGTATACATACAAAACACAAGTAAGAAGAGAGAAAAGACAAACACTGAAACAAATTACTTTATTTCAAGAAACAATGTTGTATATGACATCGATTTTCTGTAAGGAATAGCTTCCCAAAACATCTTTCTATTCTTTAGCTTATCTAGCTACTTTGTCTTCCTTAACCTACAAAGTTGACGTATTTTTAATGAAATTGGATAAAGCAGTTTTTAGATGTTCTTTTGGATTTTCTGTTAATAAGAGAGGAATACCTGAATGACCTAACAGTATGACATTAATCAATCGCGGCTTTCTCACAATCAGCTAGGGGCTATCTTTCCACATTTGACAACAGTTGTGAAATTAAGTATCATATTCAACAGTTTGTTTGAACTGACAACCTTCTTTTTTTATTTTTCTTGCTTAAACCTGCTCATTCTAGGTAAGCCATAGACACGTTTGCCAGGAAGAGCTGCTTTTGATCATTATTATTTGTACATCTAAAATATCAGTATTAAATTGCTTATGACTGTATGAAGCACGGCTTCACATTGCTTTTGTTATGTAGTATTTCAGCATAAATAGCCAGCTCACATATCCATTGCCAAACATGGCTTGAATGGCTACATTTTGCACCATGCTTTATTGACAGCGAAGTATTTCATTTAAATTAGGCTCAAACTTGAACAAAAAGTATTCCTCAAATTGTAACAAATTCGAAAACAATAAGCTAAGGAAAACTGTTTGTGGAATTTTAGCTCCAATCAATTAGCAGACACAACAAGAGGATTGCTTTTTGTGTTGCTTAAAAACGCATACATGTAAGCTTTGCTACTGACTACTATAGCTTCTACATTATTGTACAACAAGCTTACAAAGACATCTTTCAGCAATTTTTGTTGTTCGATACGTTGACCGCTCGATTTGAGAGTGTTTGACTTGAAAGTATGCTTAATATATGAGTGCAACCCTTTGATTTAGAAATCACTTCATTCATTAAAACACCATTCGATTTAAGAGTATGCTCAATATAAGAGTGTGCCTCTTAAGAATATGAGCACCCTTAAATGAAGCGACTATTGTAATTAGCTCAATACACATCTAACCATATGCTCTACCTGTTCATGAAAGAGTCTGATGGATGCAAGTCTGTCAATCTTCACAAGCGCTCTAGTCAATGAGCATTTGAACATTATGGAATACGAACCATACATGCAGAAGCATAAATGAGCGAACTATCTTTGCATTTAGGTAGTACTGTAACGTATGTGATACTAGAAAGGTGCTAGAAGTTGATGAAGCATCATTCTTGAAATGTTTTACTGCAAATTGGAGGAAGCAATACAAGTCTAGTTGCTTTATTCTACATTCCTACTTTGAAAACCATTTATAACGGCGAGAAACATAAGTTCGCCCGCGAAAAAAAAGTTTGATGATTACACTATCAATAAAAAAACCTTTTTACCTGTTCAAAATGAAAAGATAAATGCTTTAGAAAAAGTTGTCAAACACTTGAAAATACGTTTGCTTGTAGCAATAGCAGTTCAGGAATTTGCCGCCTATTCAGAACACATTCCTATAAAAAAGAAAGACTAACACTGCCAAATGAAAGCTAATTGAACACAGAATGATAACAAGGGTTATATTTTACTACTACAAATCAATTTTAAACAACCTCCTTTCACGAAGAAAACACATAAAGAACAAACCCGTTCATTTTTTTTCTTTGATACCTCTAGCAAACAAAATAGGATTATGTAACTCATTCTCTATTGATCTATTCTTTCTTTTTCTTAGCTAACATGAACGTGGCAATAACAAAGTTTGAACAATGATAGGTATCGCAAATGATAATCTTTTTTTTTTAAATTTGACTTGTTGCGCTTTTACCTTGACGAGTAATTCACTGGACATAGCGCAAACATGAAGTGCATCAGCTAGTTAATGATAACAAATGGCAACTCCACGTGTGTGTAAACTGTCCTGAAAATACGCATTGATAGGCCCTCACTAATACAGATGCATTAATTCTGTTGTTCTATACAACAGATGTGATATTTCGTGGGCTAAAAAGAACTATAAAAATTCAATGAGAGGGAACTCGAGGGTACGTTTTATTAGAAGAAATAAAAAGTGGGATTTTTACTACTGCTAAATCATGTCTGGTTTATATATGATATTTGTAGGATCTGAGTATAATATATTTCTGATCTATGCTCAGATAGATCGGTATGAACAGTTTCCTTCTAGGATATCTAGCCATCTGTGTCAACAAGATGTCAATGCTAGATCTAATCCCTCAAATCAATAAGATTTGAAAATATGTTATTTGGATCTGGATATATCTTTCGAGAAGCATTTATTGCTGTCTCGATGAAAGGTATATAATTAAGTTATCCAATAGCATATCAGGCATAACCGTTTCATATAATTTATTCACAATGATAGTTGGTAGTTGGAACAGCTTTTTATAGTTGATAAAGATAGACAAGCCCATTTTATGATTGTCTCAGAACTATCGTTTATCCAAACAATGATTTAGTCTTTTGTCAATTCAAATCTCTAAGACCATTATTTGTATATAGAGAACACTATCTTCAATTGTAGATTTCTGTATCTCTTAACTGTGTACCTATCATTGGATCACAGTTATTCATGGTAATAAAATAGAGAGAAGTGCCACTTGTATGAATCTGTCCTTGCTTGCAATGTGTTAGCTACGCACATTGGAAGCTTTGTACGTCATATTGTTTCTTCTATGATTATTACTTTTTTCTATTGTTTTAAAATCAATTATGCAAGCTTGTGGCTTAACATTGATTGATTTAATGTTTTCCAACTTTGTGAATTATTTTTGATGTATCAATTATTTTGACAATGGTCAAAATAAATCGCATCTAATTGAGTTCATGATCCGCGATCATTTTTTATATGTGATTTGTGTATGTATATATGTCCAAATACGACAACAGAGATATATATCACTTCCCTCTACCTAGACTCAGAAAAGAAAATAAACATCTCGAGAGTAATACATTTGAGTGTTTGATGTAACAGCCAAGTCCTCAATGCTTATTTGGCAGGAGATTTAGTATTACTCCTAAATTCAAGATGTCATGCGGTTTATCTGGAAATGATGTTACATAAGGTCTTAACTGAACCCAAAAGGAACACTGAAGATGTTTTTTTTTGTATAGCAATGCAAGAGTCATAAATTTGGCCTGCTATAAATACCTGCTTACAGATAAATAGTACAAGATGTGACTGAAGATCAGACATTGTGCATAATGAACCAAGTCTTTTCTCTTCACCAAATCAAAAAATATAAGTAGAGACATATTTTGTTTAGTCAAAGAAAAGATTGCTTAGTTTACATATAATAAACTTAGTTGAGCATTAATTGTACTTTGCTGGTTTTTTGTTATAGCTTCTGACAGAATACCCACTCATACAACAAATTCTTCTAGCTTTTGTTTTCTGCAGACAATTCTTTTTATAGAAATTGAGACAGTCTAACGGAAAGTACTATTAAACTACTGTTGATGTATTGTAAGCTAGATGCATCATTAAATCAAGACATTTATTCAAGACACAATTCCACTTTGTGTCACCAAGCTCAATTTATATTCACAATCTCATTCTGCACTGAATAAAACCCTCTCTTGATTTAACAGATAAATTAACTGTCAAACTAAGTACAATCCGTAGTAAGTGATAAATACGCTCGCTACTCTGTAGTTAGTATTTTCTGGTAAGTCGTTTATCACTTTGAACTTGTTACTTTTATTTACGACATGCAATCGAAGTACTATTGCTGGACCTCACATATGCGCCTTGCATAGCCTTGTCGTACATGTTGATATCCAAAAGAAAAAGGAGTTGAATAAAGCCGACCACTGCACTTTTCATATATGCAATACATTTAGATGGAACTCCAGATGCTGGACTATGAATGAAAGAGATGTAAGGAAAGAAGATCAGGTCAGTTCTAAATCGCATAAGGAAGTTGCTCGAAAAGTGTCATTCGAGCTGCAATCGTATACTTGAAGAATCTACAAAGCTAAAGTGAGCAAGTGATTCCGTTTCAATTTAACTTAGAGTGAACGTCTAATATGATAATAAAAAAAAGTAGGTAAATGTAGACTACGTCACGGCTTTAAATAAACAATCCGTGATTTTGATTGGCCAAAATTTTGATCACGTGATTTAAAATTTGAACTTATATGACCCAAAATGTAAACTTTCGTAGCTCCTCAATGGTCTAGTGGCTAGGATTCGTCGCTCTCACCGACGCGGCCGGGGTTCAATTCCCCGTTGGGGAATTTTTATTGGTCCTTTTTTCCGGAGTTTGAAGCTGTCTTATTTTAATATGTTACTTTCTGTTCGTCCTGCATTTTTCTTTTTTGTGAAAATACTAATGAATTTTAACCATAAGGTACACTTTTCACTGGCAAGATAACAAGGCGTCAGCTAAACCTTTTTAGCTCGAAGACATTGCAACAAGATCGGCAGGATTTGAAAGTTCAAAAACGATTCTATCGCAAGCGATCTATACCGATCTCGTGCTTGGTAAAAAATGGAAGGAAGTTGACTACAAGCCAGTTCAAAGTTTAGACACTTGTGTATTTTTGGCTAAAGATCCGGATCGCTATGTAAGTAAAGAACATTATTATGGTCGTCATATTTTCTTATCTTCTCATGTAAAAAGCAGGAACAACTCTTTATACTTCCTATATTTCAAGAAAGCACCAAATTATCCATTGAAAGGTAGTTCCGCAACACATTCATAATGCGAGCCTCATTAATGTGACATCATTCCGTACTTGTGTATGGTTTCAAAGGATAAAAGATATTTTCGATTCACTGTCCAAAGATCTGGCCATAGAAGAAGAGATAGAGTAGGTTATGATGTATTCAAAAAGAAGATTATATGGTCTAAAATAGAAGAAAATAATAGGAAATTGACTCTGGCAATTTATGCACCTGATTCAACAATCGTGTACTATCATATCAAAAAAGGTCTTACTAGGCCTATACAGCGTAATTTAGAGAAGTCTACCTGATCTCTTGACAGTTTTTGATAGTGCAATAGAACTAATTATGGCCACACATAATTGGGGTAGACACACCTCTTGTAACATTTTGACTGTATAGTACTGCTTTGACTTCCAATATGCACTTATATGACTCCATGCTTGTCCTGTAGATGCTAATGTTAGCACCAACAAAGCAGAGCGCTCTGAAGAGATACGTCTTTCTTTTAAAGCCAATATACTCAATAAACCTAAAGCCAAATGTAACACGCCTTGGGCTCGAAAAGAATCTGTTGCGACTAAATGTGTTTGTTCTATCTGATGGCGTAATGGGGAGTGTGTTGCTAAAGCGACAGTAGATGGAATATTAACATACCGAGATACCGACTTTGAAGACCGAACGATTAGCATTCTTGCAACCAGCAAATGATAGGCAATGTTGATGATTAATGGTAGATTATTATCCTTAAATACAAACTGGAGAGTTGAGCCTATGAAATGTTGAGCATGTCCTTTGATGAAGGCTATTAGAGGCGGAGTGCTTGGTATGATGGTGTCCTCTTCCCGCTCCTCTTCTTCTTCAAACACAGGCAAGACAGGTGGTTGGCGTTCTACAAAGGACCAAGCATTTTTATCAATTTCTCGTGCTTCTTTAGGTATAGCTGGAAGGGAGTCTGTAGATTCCAGTTCTTTGAACTCTGGCTTTTGATGAGTGGTCATGTTGGGACAACGTAGAAAACTAAATTTGCTAAAAACTAAAAAATAAAGAGAAATGTTTTAGAGTGGGAAATACAGCATTTTTCACATGCAATTTCATGAAGAAAAACAAATTTCGACTGGTTTGTGATCTATAGGACAGAAGTTTGACGCATACATAACTATCAACATTTACCTCAACAACTACTGAAGATCCATATAATTATGCTAGAATAGTACCCAAGTACTACGTAATTTTTGTGATCTACCTGATAGAATAGGTCGAGTGGTTAAATAGCTCGAAGAAATAATAATTCTTAATTGACATAGAATATCTGCACCGCTTTTGTACAAAATGGATAGCTGAGAACTGAAGCAGAAAGATAGCCTTTATAGCAATTTTGAGCTGACATTTTGATATATCAGTCTAAGAAAAACTCTTTGACACTTCCACACATGTAACAATATAAAAGAGACTTCTCTTACAGCCATACAACAATTGAATTAATACAAATAATATGATTCAGAGTACATTATGTCTTTCGAGAATTCTAGAGTGTTTTTTGTTAGAGATAAGCTTCCAAATAGGACAATGTAAGAGGAAGATGCGAGCTCTGCTATTCACAAGCTACTTGTCCTGTTGAACAAAAATCCTTTTACTTATGCACTTAAAAATATTCGTACTACCTTTATATAGAAAAAGAGAGCATTCGGTCTCTTTTTTTTTTCTTTTTCTTTAATTATCACCTATTACAAATGAGTTCTCAAAAAGTAGTAAATCATAATTATTCCAAGCGTAGCGAGCCAGCTGAAGGGTTCAAAACATTGGAGTCATTTTATCCTTTTTATCTGGGCGAGCACTGTAATAGAACAAATAGAAGGCTCCATGTACTAGGTAGGTGAAACCAAATAAGCTGCTATGGATCAAGAGCAATAACTCCTTATTTGTCAGGCACATCTATCTCGATTTTGTTGTTTATTCTGGCAATCAAACAACAGAAGCCGAAACTTGTATTGGCCGGTATAGTTCAAGGTATGCTTTAATGCTAAAGCTTTTTTTTTCTTGCTTTATGACTGAAGGCTTGATTTAGGTTATGCGTTTGCTTGGGTTGGTCACTTCTTTTTTGAAAAAAAGTAAGTATCTTTCTAGTTACAAAAGCAACTTCGAGGAAGAAGAATTAACAAAAATTCACGGAACAGTAAGCCAGCCACATTCAGGTACCCCATTTGGTCCTTCATTTGCGACTTGCGGATGTGGAAAGAGATTGTATCAGGTCAAAGAGCATTTTAATAAAAAAAAAAAACCCCCTTTTATTTTTTTCTCATTTGCAACAAAGTATCAAGCATGACTAGAGCACTCGGCCTCTTCTTTGGGTTATTGGCTAAACCTGCTTTTAGTAGAGGAAAGAACATCTGATAACTTTCGTGGATATACTCTGATGAAAACTCTACTTCGTGGCGGTTTTTGTGATGCCTTCTCAAAACTGTTCTTTGGAAGTCTTTGTGACTAGCCTCGAATGCCATCATTTCAGCCAAAATAAGAGTAGCCATAAACACATCAGAAGCTTTGGTGAATTGATTATTGTTTAGCATTTCTGGTGGGGCTACATTCTTTGTCCATGAAACATCATGCTTATTCAGATCAATCACTTTCTTTTGTCCTCTTTCAAACATGATGCAAGAACTAGCAAAAAAAAAAGGGAAGGAGAGATGGAAGGAGGAGGAATTTCAAGTTTGAGCTTTCTTTCTGATCAAATCTTGTACACAATAATAACTTACCCAAAATCAGTTAAGTAACCAGTGCCTGAAGAATCGATCTATAACCAGAAAAGAAGAGTAAATGTCAAAAACTCATTTCTTATACTATACAATCTGATACGAACAAGGAAGTTCTCAAGCTTTAAATCCACAATCCCAATGTCGAGGTTATGTGCATCAGAGAGTGCTGAAAACAAGCAAATAGAAGCTTGTAATACTTCTTGAGGTTTCAGCATGGTTTCTGTTATCTAATTAGCTATCCGTTTTTTCTTCTCTGACCAAAATAGACATAAACATGTATCTACCTCTTCTGTTTAAATAAGTTCGACCATCTCTGTTGCTAATATATTTCTGAACAATATATAGTTTCGGCGGTAATTGTTTAGGGCTAGACTTTGATAGCATCAGCGAGCTTTCTTCAACATCAGACTTCCTACAGACAACCCAACCAAGGTACTTGTTCATATAGCGGCATGTGGACAGACGTGCAGCAAAGGTCATTTCACGATTTGCCTGTGCATAGTACTGAGCGATATTAGTAAAATCCCTTTTTGACTTGCAAGCAACAGGTAGATTACCATAACGACCCAGTCTAACTACACTCATTTGACCAGTACCTAAGACGTCGTCTGTAACCACAAACTCTCTTGCATCTAATTCAGGTAAGCCACCTGGCGAAAGAAACAAAAATGAAGATGCCCTTTTGAAGCTCGTACACTTGGGTCTTCGGATATGCTGTTGTTTTGGTAGTTGTTCAGAAAGAGCTCTGGATGCTCTACCCGATGGTGCATTAGATGACCTAGGAGACTTCCAAAAACTTGCGCTGTCTACACTAGATTCCTTGTTGGTAGAATAATAATAAGGTATTATTTTGTTTCGTGTATTATGCTGCTTATCAGAGGAAGAAGGGATCATATTGCTTTCACTGATCTGAAGTGTATTGACATCAAAAATGGTAGAACATGTCTCCTCGTCGTCGTCTTCATCATTGCCATTGTTGTTATCACTATTGTTCTTATATCCGCTATTCATGCTTCCTATTAACAACAATAGTCAAAAGGGCTGAATTTGAAAGGCAATATAACCTGAACTTACCAGTCAGCGAACCAACAGGCCTTGAACAACGCGATTGAGCTATACTGCCCAAATGATCTTGCTGATTGGTATCCCTTCCGTGTATAGACATGTATGTGTTGAATGCTCTTTTTACGTCCTTAGGCGTATATTGAGACAATGCTTCCATTATAGAGAGTACACTGTCGTCAGGTTCAGCTCCAACTGCGGCCAAACGTCTCACAGACAATTTTGGTTTCTTTGATTGTCTCTGGTTGTTTTCTAATCTGTCTATTTCTTTACGGCATGTGCCTTTCGTTTTTTTTGCATTGCTTAAGCTCATGTATGAAAGTGCTACAAACGCGTGAAGAAAGGGAATAAAAAAAAAGGAGAGGAGGCTTTTTTTTTATTTGTTTGTTATTTCTTTTTTTTTTTTTGTGCTCTCCAATGATCCAGTAGAATGATCAATACACTTCAATAATTGTACTGCTTACAGTTTACCGAAGAATTCCTCAGACTATAGCACAGGTATTGTAGTGATGATCATAACAGCGATATTTATGACAGTGATGTGTAACAAGAAATGATAGATTTGGACGACAGGCTTTGTCGAAATGTGCACCTGATAACCTCTGGAGAAAAATGAAAATAAGGGATGGCCTAGCTACTTTTTTTTGGTTTGTATGTAAAAACTGATACAGCCTTTTATTTTCTTAAATTGTAACACACTTGGAGTACGTTGATGACAGTATATATCGTATGCAAGGATTATTTGGAAAGTGCTTGTTTGAGCAGTAGAGTGCCCCTTTAAAATAGCTTTATTCTTTCTTCTTTTCAAAGCAGATAATTAGTTTGAGGTAGGGCATGCTTTTGAGCTACAATCAAATGGCAAATGAGAGCAATGTCCAAGAAGCGAACCTTTCTACGCTGTAATGTAAACTTACAATCCCCCAAAAAAAATGCAATACGAAGTGAATTTAGGACCAATTGCTTCATTTATCATGTTAAAGAGAAGTCGATTAAAAGTCTGCTCAATCTTTATACTTGGCCAAAGATGAAATTGTTGTGAGCCCATATCTATCAGTATCCTGAGTTGCCAACACAGTCTTGACTTGATTGTTAAAAACATAAGGTCTTGTGTAACTACAAGAAGAAACAATGATAAGTCAGTGATTTTGTCATTTTCTGTTATTAGAGGACAAACTGTTCAGTGAGCGTATCTCTAGATAGCTTGTTCCATTCTGCTGATCATTTGGCTTTTCAAAAATAAAGTGGTCATATGCCTATTAGGTAGCTGCTGATAACATTGAGTCTTGCAAAGGAAAAAAAAAACTATTGTTAAAGTGCATTTCTTTTCTACTTGGTGCTTGATAATATTGACAAATGAAAGTGAATTATAAAAGTATTTGAGAAACCGAAATTCAGGATATTTTGTACAGTGACCTATCAAAAAAATCAAGAATTTTTTTTAATATCCGCAAAATCACAATCATCATGTCTTGGTCTTTGTCCACTAACAATCACTTTTTAACCCTCTAAGACCTCCAAACCTACACAATACAATCAGAAAACCGTTATAAATATAAATAATTACTTTTTTCTGTAAAAATAGAGAGTTTATTATAATAAAAATACATTAATAGGGGGTAGGTCCCCTTTTTTTTAATCACTAGTCTAAGTCTTTGAGACATGCTTGCAACAAGACGGTCCCAGTCCTTTGGCTGAAGTTCGTTCCAGATCTTTTGCAAGCATGCCTTGTGTTCATCCATGGTTTTGAAGCGGCCTTGCTTGCTTGCCTGGGCCTGCACACGCCGTTTCATAATCATCCATAAATTTTCGATTGGATTCAAATCCGGCGATTGTGCAGGCCAGCCTAGCACATCAAGGCCCTTCTCTGTCTTCCATTCCTTGGCAATTTTAGATCTATGGACTGGAGCCCCATCTTCCATCAACACGAGACCCTGCTCCAATCCATAAAATCTTGTCAGAGGACCTTCGTAGATGGACGATACGAATCCAGGTCCCCTTCGTTCTTCATCGCCAAGGAAGTGCAAGTCTGACTTCTTACCAGACCTTATAGCACCCCAGACCATCAAGGAGGATCTACCACTCTTGAAGCTGGGTGCAAGACAGCCCTCCAGGTACTTCTCGGTTGTCAGGCGCCAAACCTTCGCCACGGCAGAATTCTTGCCATTTTCGAATGAACTTTCATCGGTCCAAATTACCTTCTTCCAGTCTTCCACTGTCCAGCTCTTATATTTTTTAGCAAAATCAAGTCTTCTCTTTCGATGCATGATGGAAAGAAAAGGCTTCTTCTGAGCAACTCGGTTGCGATACCCCATTTTGTGCAAGGCACGACGGACTGTGCATACACTGACGGCCTTGGGCAAGGAAGCAGCCAATTCAGCCAATGTTGCTCTTCTATTGTAGTTTACCTCCCTGACAAGAGCACGAATCATTCTGGGAGTCATCTCAGTCTTTCTACCTGATCCTTTAGCACGATTTGTGGTATCACGCGAAATTCCTCTGCTTAAAATTCCATACACCGTTTTCACATTCACGCTTGTTAGGTGTGCAATTCTCTTGGGTTTGAGGTCTAACTTGTACAGTTCGAAGACAAAGGCTTTTCTTTCTTCAGTTACGTGTTTTTTAGCAGACATTTTATTATATAAAAGAGATAAAGGGGTACATTCATTTCATGCATGCTCAAGATATTTATGCGGATATTAAAAAAATTCTTGATTTTTTTGATAGGTCACTGTACAAGAAATCGTAATACTTCATTATTACTTCATCACCAGTAGATTTTTTGATGTCTTTTTTTTTTTAGAAAACGAATTTTAAAGGAAGACTGATAACTAAAGAAAAGCGACAGCAAAAACCTTATTAATATCGAATTTCAGAATGACATGGAGTTTGACGAAGGCAAACATATGCTATATAACCGTTCTAAATAGCCTTTGTTTAGCTTTCTAAGTGATTTATAAACTATACCTTATTCCAAACAATTCTTCAATTCGGATCGAGTGATCCACATTCATCTACAATCAGG
This sequence comes from Choanephora cucurbitarum, assembly GCA_025331435.1. Taxonomy (NCBI): domain Eukaryota; kingdom Fungi; phylum Mucoromycota; class Mucoromycetes; order Mucorales; family Choanephoraceae; genus Choanephora; species Choanephora cucurbitarum. The sequence goes on along the minus strand of JAIWNI010000106.1, from coordinate 82,260 downwards.
CGGTTACTTTTTTTCATTTTTGAGACTCAGTTAACGGGTTTTAAATCTGTTGCGCGATAAATAAGTATCAGAAGACCAACATATACTTTGCTTCTTCTTTTTTTTTTCTTTGTTTTGTTTGTTGTTGTTATTTCTGTATACCTAACCTATGAAAAAAGATACTTCGCTTCGGCCATTTCATATCAGAATACTGTTTCCTGATTTGCTCACTTTATCTAAAAATGATCCTAGAAGATTTGATACTCCTAAATCAATAACAAAATCAAGAGCTGTAGACTTGGAGCTTTATACCTATTTTGCTTTACTCTTAAGAGATTTCATACATCCTTGGTACAAGCTACTAACAACGGATGAAGATCTAACCAGAGAAGTGCGTGATATATTGATCCTTATTGTGCAAAGGCTGGAAAAGAGATTGTGCGAAGAGGTAAATTGGCTTCATCTTGTATCATATTATATCTCATGTGCCTAATTAATGCTAATGAACGTGTAAGGAAATTTTTTTTATCTTTATTTTTGTTTAGGTTGATTGGACAGAGTTGATTCTAGTTGATTTACCTAATCTACTATTGATTCATTATCAAGATTATCGACAGGCTAAGAAAAGACTTCATATGGACCACAGTAGCGGCTGTCATTCGTTAACTGAACTCTTTCATGGCATGCAGCCTCATTTCGCACTTCAGCCAATAGAAAATAGAGAAAAAGAATACCTGGGCATGTTAGCAGATTCATTGCTCAAAATACTTTTAAGACCACAAGATTATCAGAGCGATTGCGTTAGATACTTAGTTCGAGATATTCTGTCTAACCTCGTGTTGTTCAATGCAATTGATGCGCTTACAGATCCATACACAATTCACATGATCATTTGCAAAGTAAGATGTGGATAACCTTCACCAAGTTCTTTGTGTGTATTGATCAGAACAATCTCTTTCCTCCATCAAATATATATATATATATATATACATTTAGCTCCTTGCATCTTATGAAACAACATTAGACGAGCTAGAAGCTTCAGGCAAATTTTCTGAGACGTACTATAGTGCATCTACAAATGAGCAGGTCAAGTTGAAGCAACAGGATCACATCATTTCAGATAATGGAAGCGAAACACCGAGAGAGGAAGAGAAGCAGCTAGAAGGGCTAACAAGACAGATGCAACGATTACAAGAAAAGCGGAGAGAAAAAGAAGGACTGGATGTGATGGAGGATGATCTTCATCCACAAACACCTCCAGCTGAAAAACCCAAAGGCAGAAAGAAGTTTTCATTTGGGTATATCACACTACAAGTCCTTTTGGCACCATTTCATACGTTATGGCTTTACGTAATGGCTACATTGACACAATCGCAAGAGAGATATCAGCGCGTCAACCAGTACAAAAAGAGAACAAGGCAAATTCGTCTCATTGAGCCTTCAATGGACCTTATATACAATGCATGTCGAATAGAAGAGAAGCCTGTGCTACAATGGACATGGCAGATGATTGGTATGCTTTTCTGGCCTTTGATCCGAGTATTTGGTGGCGCCTTATTAGTAGACAAGTTCTTGGAGCAAACAGTACTACATCTTTTAAGCGAAGACCACATAGTGTTTTATTTGAGATTAGGCAGCGATTTACTTTGGCCAGATGGAGTATTCATCCAAAGAACAGATCCACCAACGCCTCTTGAAAAAGAGCAAATGCGTACTAGAGCAGAAAGGCTCTTGACTGTCAGTATACCAGGTACAACAAATGGAATTAACAAAGGATATAAATTTAAGCTAAAACTCAAATTGCAAACTACTCTCCTCCAAAATATCTATAGAGAAAGTGGGTACTGTCATGTTTAATACGAAAGATTTGAATGAACTTCAAGATCAGATACATGACATTGTTGAACCATTTCAGAACAAGCAGATCAACAAACACTTAATATACCTCTTGGTGGATCATATTCTAGCAAAAGTCTTACCCGAGTTATTGACATCCACAAATGATTCTAAGAAATGAGCCTCAAGCGCATTTGTTCATCACACCAATATGTATATAGCCACCGATATGAAGGCATACAAGCACATATCAATGTACACACATCTGTAATTTTTACATCTTCAAATCCTATACTGATAAATGATCCCGGTTAAAAAAAAAAGGAGAGTAACATCCTTCTCTCCTCTGAGTGACCTAAACTCTGCCTTGAATTGTTAAAACAAATTCTAAAGAAAAATGTCACTTTTTTTTAACTTCAGTACTTACTAATCAATCAAGTCATACCATTTTCCTTTGTCCCTTCTATTTAAAGAAAAACAGAACTGACAGTCAATTCTGTTGATCGAGTCAACTATGTCCTTTTCTTTTGAGTAACATCATTTTCATTGGCAAATATTTCATATATGATAACCCATTAAGCCGACTGTTCAAACTACATAAAGGACATATACCGCTACCCTTATTTTAAATGCATATTTGAGCTGTTCTAGTAAGAAGGTTATGAATATTATTTTAGTTAATCTATTGATATTTTGTCTTTGAGTAAAGTTTCATTTTTTTTCTATTCTTTCTTTGGAAACTGCATCCATTTGTTCCGATACAAGTTGTAGTTCTTTAAGCTGATGGTATGAGAGTCAAAGTAGACTCTGTTTGCTGGAGGAAGGTTGCTGCAAAAGCTCTTTAGCTTTACAGCTCCCCCCAATGAGTCCACCCCTATACTAGAGATGCAAAAGCACTGGTTTTCTTTCTAGCTTCTTGGGCAGGACTAAAGGAAAGTACGTCAAGGCTATATCTAATTGACTTTTGCTGCCAGAGTCTGGATGATAACAGACAGGACGATTGTAAGCATCCACCAGCACTTGCATGCAATCAATGCTGTCAAATCAAAAGGACATGTCTATTATTTTCGCTTTTTTGTAATGATCATAGCAAATCGCTTTATCTGTGACCATTCCAAATGAGCTTCGGTAGAAGTCTTCACGGGACATGCCATTTTTAAATTTTCTCGACATCACTGAGAGCATAGCTTCTTTTACTTTGATAAATTGCTCTTCATCTCCATTTATAAGATATGCTGCAATAGCCATCATCCCCTCGGTTCTTGGTCAATACAACATTGTCTTGATTGATATCGGCAGAGAGAGAGGAAAATTTAATTGTTGTTTTCAGAATTCTTCTGCATAAGTAAACCGTCTTTTTTCTTTCTTGGAATATATAAGTCGTATATAAAATCACTTCTATCTTCAGAGGCTTTTCTTCTTCATTGACTTCTTTTTTCTTCTTCCTTTACTTTTCTGTTGCAAAGGCCTTCTCAAACTTAAGAGAAGCAGAGTCATTTGGCAATGCAGAAAGGTGACAAATTGTTACAGGTCTTCATGGTTTCTTAACCTCAGTTGTCTCTGGAAGAGTCAAATTTGGAACTGATGAGGGCTCTTCGGCTATGCGAGACCTACTATCAACGAACGAATCGGTATTGCAAATGACAAAATTCTCAACTGCATCTATCAGTCGAATTATTTCCACATAGTCACCCTCAGCATCACGGAAAGCTCCTTCGGAAGCAACAACATACTTTATCCAATCTTTGGAAAAGCTTCTAGGTGCATATACGACTTCACTTGTTTTGCTTGATTACTGACTGCCCATCATTAAAGAGGTATGTTTGATAGCTCAGCTCTTTGATTCCCTAAAGCAGCAAATTGATGGCAACAAAACAAGCCATGAACCACTCTGTTGTTGCTGTTGCATTCAGAGTAATGGTAAGGGATGACAGGGCGTTTTCTGTATAGTTCTTCACACAATTTATAAAGAGCGAGGTGGCCAACCTTACCATGCAGATGATTTGGGCTGTCTTCTTTACTGGTAGCCTTATCGGAAGTTGCTTTCTTTTTCAACTTCTGTTCTTCGTAAGTACGTTCAAAATCTGTTAGACACTCGTGTACTCTATCAAAAGCGAAACAAAGATGTTGGGCTGAAATTGTTCTGCGCTTTAGAGTGCCATTTATACTCTCGGCCTTTTGAGTAGTTATGCAACCCATTGTTTTGATTTCGGAAGTGTAATCGGCAGCTCATTGATGCAAGCACTACTTTCATTCTGTTTCAAAACATTCTTTGAACTTCATTCTTTCTTCTCTGGAAACGAAGTAATCATCATTAAGAATAATCTCGTTGATTCTGTTCATGTTTTCAGAATACTTTGTGAAGCCTGTAAAACCAATCAAAGCAGAAACACACTACCGGAATTCTTCAGCAACAACATCATCCTTGAACGTCTTTTTATTACAGTTATCGCCCAGATCGTTCAACGTGTGCCATGTACACAAAAGATTCTTTTTTTTTTTTTGGAAACAGCTTATCAAGAATATTTTCAAAACAGTAAACTTGTCAATAGCAAACACAGTTTGATGCAATTCATCACCCACTTGCTTCTTGAGCATTTTGAGAACCCATTGGTAAGGAGCTTCCTGCTCATTCGATGTCTAAGCAAAGACTACAAGAAAGTTTTTGAAGGATCTTTGTCCGATGTTTGCAACTCTATAGATACCAATCAAATGCACACGAAAATTGTTTGACTTGTAGGTTGTGTCGATGGTTATTACTTCAGGAAACTGTTCTGCTATTTCTGTCATTGGCTTGCTCGCAAAAGAAAAAAGAACTTCAAGAACATTCTTTGATCAAAGTCACAAAATGCCATGTAGCCATTGCTTTGCATTTACCGGATCAGTAAGTTTACTTTTTCAGTAGATACTCTTTAGGAGGCTTCTTTTGTCTGCCTCTTGTAGAAACTTTTCATGTTCTTAGCGTCAATTTTAGTCGGTTGGTTATAGGGACAATCTTAACTGGTTGTATTTTGAATTTTACAAGCTGACGAGTTTTGCTCAAGACTAAAGCTAATCTTTCTCATGTCATCTACTTCAAGAATACTTCTTCGTCCCTATGAAGTTGACAGTAGATTGAGGTCATCAATAGGAAGTTTATGACAAAGTTCATTCTCATTTTTATGATCAAGAAAATCTAACCGAGTTTTTGCCTTTGGGTGCAAAGGATCTGATAGTGTAAGGGCATTCTGTCTTATGAGTGTTTCGGCACGACATTTGCTAGAATCTTCAATTTTTATTTTACTTCTCTTTGCTTTCCACTTTTGACGCACTGAAAGATTAGGCTTTTTGCGTCAGATCGAGTGCCAGAAGCGACAGATTTGTTTCCAATTGAATACTTTCTAATAGGAGTGTTGAGAAATCATCAATCGATACTGCTATAAATATTGGGAAGCGCTTCTGGAGGTTTACAGAGTTGATCTGTACCCATTGTTATATCAAAAAGAAAAAAGAGGTCGCAGTATATATCTTTTTTTTTTTAGATTATTAGTTAGCAAGTCCAACATAATTTTTTAGAAGAGTATACAAACTCTTTAAATCTTTCTTTACTGATAGACTTAATTTATATCTATCTTATTTTACTTGACTCACATTTTGTAGTCTGACGTATACTTACTGCGTGCTTCCTATTGTTTAACTAGTTCCCTTAACATTTACAGCAGTCGCTTTATTTAAGAGTGTGCATATTCTTGAGAAATACACTCTTATATTGAGCATACTCTTAAATCGAGCGACTACTGTATTACAGATCATCAAATTCTTTCAATCTCTTTAACAGGACAGCTTAAAACTCAATACTCACTACATCTAGCCTTGCTGTCTAATTATTCGGTTGCATCTGTTTGCTACTCTTTCACAAGTTATTGCAAAAACTATCCTCTATCCTGCAGTAAGTCTATGAATCAAACTCCGATGAATAAAAATCAAAAATAAAAAAGAAGTCCGGCCTACCTGATTCGAACAAGTGACCTAAAGATGACAGATTAACTACAGTCTTCCGCTCTACCAACTGAGCTAAGGCCGGCTGATGTTAGTGGAGGCAGCTTTTTAATATAGATTTTATTGTTAAAATAAAAAAGTCCGGTAAAAGTCCGGCAAAAATTCGGTTCGAACTGCTTAACTCAGCTTTTTTCCGGGTATTTTTCTTAGATTACGCTAAAATGCTACATGATGAATTTGCAAATGCATTTCTTCGCCTGTCTTGATGCCATTGTTGTAGGTCTTCATCTTCTTTGTTCTTGATAATTACGTCTGCATGAATATCCAATTAAACTCATATAAATTACCTCATTGTACTGAACAGATAGCACAAAAAATTCTTCACATTTGGCTACTAACTATCTTCATCTAATTCGGTCAACAAAATAGGAAGTTACTACTATAAAGCTGAGATCTTTTTGATTTGCCTCTCTATTACCACTGGTCTGAACCTGAAGGCACTTAGCGTTGTTTTTTCATGTTTATTACCGAATTGTATCCAGTTATCTTTAATTATAACAAAAGAAAACTAAGATTGCAAGATGCAAAACTCTCATTATATCTGTCACCTGAATCATAAAGGGGGCTAATGTTTATATTTGTTGTATGAGTGGGTGTTCTATCAGAAGCTATAACAAAAAACTAGCAAAATACAACTAATGCTCAACTAATTTTATTATATGTAAACTAAGCAATCTTTTCTTTGACTAAACAAAATATGTCTCTATTTATATTTTTTGATTTGGTGAAGAGAAAAGACTTGGTTCATTATGCACAATGTCTGATCTTCAGTCACATCTTGTACTATTTATCTGTAAGCAGTTATTTATAGCAGGCCAAATTTATGACTCTTGCATTGCTATACAAAAAAAAACATCTTCAGTGTTCCTTTTGGGTTCAGTTAAGACCTTATGTAACATCATTTCCAGATAAACCGCATGACATCTTGAATTTAGGAGTAATACTAAATCTCCTGCCAAATAAGCATTGAGGACTTGGCTGTTACATCTAACACTCAAACATGTTACTCTATAAGATGATTATTTTCTTTTTTGAGTCTAGGTAGAGGGATATGACATGTATTTCTGTTGTTCTACACAACAATAATTACTCCTCAAACACAAGTAGTACGCATAATAGTCCAAAGAAGGAAAAAAAGTTCAATTCATTTCTTTTTTATCTACAGAATAAAATGAAGTCTTTAAGCACTAAGTTGTTGATAACCTAAACATCTCTAGATCACATTATGGTATAGTGTATATCACTAAGGCTGACAAACAAAATGATGTTATCTTTTATATTTGACTGAATTTAATCATAATGTAAGGCTTAGGTGATATGATTATAGGCTAGCGATATTATCATTGTTCCTCTTAATTTACCTTTGCAAGTACTTACATTAGCTGGTCTTTCTTTGCTAGTAAACAAGATTTAATAACTGAAAGACAAAAGCAGAAGAGATGTAGTTTACCAAGGCCAAATAATAAACAATTATCTCCTTTCGTCATATAATGTGTGTTAAAGAAAAGAAAAGAAAAAACGAGTTTAATGGTATTACTGCTTCGCTTGATTAAAACAAAAAAGAGCTTGTATTTACATAGCGGCCAATGTTATTGCTGTTGTTGATTCTTATTATGATTTTGCAGTATTTGTGTCAGATGTCGTAATACAACCTCTTGACTCGTTTCTTCTTCCTTTTTCGACATAATAAATCGTTGTATTATAGGGTCATTCTAACATACTGCGTGTTAGTACGGAGCAGAATGCTTTTCTTATAATCCAAGTAATCTTACCTTAATATCATTGGCTATGCTGTGTTTACTGTCCATACTAATGCTTTCTATCGTTCTGATAATAGGGTTAAACACAAGCACGAGGAAATTAAATTGAGAAATGACTTACTTGCAAACCTCTTGTATCAATATTGGTAACATTTTATCATCTTTATCATTTTGATTTGTTGATTTTACGATCGAGGGCACACCTGTAAGCATAACAGTTGCTGGCGTCTTCGTAAGGGGATGACCCTTGGGTTGCTTAGTTTGATAAAAAAAGAATTATTATGGATGGCTTTGCATCTTTCTGAAAAGTGTTTTTGTTACTTTTTTCACATTCTCTTCAGTAGAATGACAGTCTGATGTAACCCATTGATTATTTAATATGTGTGTCAGTGTATTAGGAGTCAAAATGGGAGGCGATCCCCAATGATCGTCAATGTTATGGATAATCTCTGAAATTCGATCCTCACACATCGTTTCTGGTTCAGGCGATAGATTGCTCATTTTTGCACCTGTCAATTTAAGTGAAGCAGAAGGTGTTTGTCTTTCAGTACTTTTGGGCAGAGCAAAATACATCTTCAGATTATAGTGAAAAAAAAAAATTAATGAAAAGAAAAAGGAAAACCGGAGAGTCCAGAACTTTTTTCTTTTTTAAAAAAGAATCACTTTGAGCTATGCCTAAATTGTATTTTAAGGAAGCCTCTAAGCCAATTTAAGCTTGTATTTTTTTGGCGTTTCATCATTTCTTTAATTTTTCTATTCTGCTAAGCTTTGTCTGTCTAATCTTTGACCAAGTAATGAGGTATAGAGTTCTTCAACCATAGTTTCATGCCAGTCGCCCACAGGTATAGGCGCCATAAAGTTTTGAAGTTTTTCATGTACATTGAATCTAGAATGTTACTTTAACATCTTTTTCTTTTATCATACATGAAGAAGAGCTTACCTTAATTGACGACCCTTACTTCCTTTTCTGTTGACTACCTTCTTTTTCTTCTTTTGCTCTGTCTGCTTACGGGCAGCCCAACGCATACCAATGGCCAATGGGTCATCTGTATCCACCATACGAGATTCAATTAATTCACGCAACTGTTGTTGATAGAAATCTTGATCGTCGAAAATTTCAACATCGTACGTATTCAAATGACGATCGGGCTTCTTGCCTGTATCTTCTGCATCTTCACCTTGTTGTTGTTGTTCTTCTTCTAGCGAGATAACTGCCTTGCCAAGCACTTTGTAGTCTGAGCGTTGTAGTTGTGTTCGCTTGATCAAACTTGGTTTATCTGCTAAGGCATTATCAATCTGAGTCATAATGTTCTGATCAAATGCCTTGAATTTCTTGTTAAGACGAGCACCAGCTGCTGCCTGAACCTTGTTACTCCATTTTTCTAATGTACTGTTACGGAAGGGCACAAAGCTAATTGTATGAAAGAATGTTTTAGAATAAAATGCACATAAAGACCAGTGTGTTTCTTTAGATAGTTACACATCATTGATTTGAGAAATATCGTTCCATAGGCTTTCGAGATAATCTTCATCGTCATCTTCAAGGTGTCTCTTTCTAGTGTTGAAATCGATATCTGAAAGATCAACAGCCCCATTTTGTGTAAGTAAGTCTGTGCGGATATCAATCAAGTCATCAATCACTCCACGCAAGTCGTTCTTTGCACTTTCCAAATCAGCTTCGATGCCTTCTGCCTTTCCCATGAAATCATACCAGTTGTCTTTCTGAGGTAATTTGTTGGCATTGTCAATGAGTTTCTGCATGCGAATACGGTTCTCTAAACAATTATCCCATAATGTCTACCAATAATATGATCTCATCAGTTAAAGCTCTAGGAAAGAAAAAAAAAGCTGGATTAAAAGGTATTTACCAATTGTTGTCTAACATGTTGACCCTTCTCAACATCAGATTGTGCACTCTTGGAAAGCTGAGAAATCATTTGTCTATAGCTCATAACTTTAGTAAATGCTACAATCTAAATTAAACAAAACTTACTTTTCTTCTTCTTGGATCTTTTTTAGTTCGGCGTTGACATCGTCATCAGCATCACTTTGACTACCTTCAGCTTCTAAGAAAATACAATGATATAAATACAACAAAACCAACTGATGATCAAATATTTTTTTCTTGAATACCTTCTCCTTCTTCTTCTTCGTCTTCTGTTACTTCTTCATCAGATTCCTTCTCAAAATCATTCTTATATGTATGCGACTTTGCAAGTAAGTCCTCATCGTCGTCGTTACTGTCATCGTCACTGTTCATCAGATCTTGTGCTTCTTCTGAGTCGTTATCGTCTGATGGTTGCTCTTCAATCTCATCGTCTTGCTCAGAATCAGAGTAGATGTCTTTACGACTTGTACGTTTGCCGCTGTACCGAGGATCGTCTAATAAAGGTTGTTCATTTCGAAGTTTACTTTTGCCCACAGATACATAGTGATCACGAGCACTTGTTTCGTCAAGATCCCTTTCGTCTTCACTGTTATCGTTCTGGTCGTGCAATGGCTCAAGAACATCTTCAGGGTCATAGTCTATGAGAAGGAGGAAAAACACAATAAGTATACACTATCCATTAGGTTCTTTCTCTTTTGTTTCGGCATTTTACCTTTAGGTGCAGTATTGTCAAGATCCGCAAGGAGGGAAGCAAGTTTTGTGCTTTCTATAAAAACAGTTAATTAATTAGAGTTGCTTGCGATTTACTAAATAGTTTTCCGTTCACTTTACTTGACATGGTTTATGTTCTACTGTAAAGGGAAAAAAGAAGTGTCTATAAGGGAAGGTAGAAAAAAACCATACAGGTTATGCTTCGAAAAAAATAAGGACTGTGGCTGATATGGCAATGTGACCGGTAATACTGAAAGTGCATGACGAAGAAGTTGTACTCCTACTCAGACTGTATGACCAATTTTTCTTCTTTTTCTTTATGGTAAAAGCAGTGAAAGGAGTATTATTGGAGTGTGATAGTACAGTGAAGCAAATCGTACTCAATCTGAACAAAAGAGGAAACTTTATTATTGAAGATCTGGACGAAACACACTTGTTTATTGAAGCATCTTGGGTGGAACAACTTAAATACGAACTTGATAAAATCCTTGACGAAAATTCATATACTGTATCTGCTGTAGACGAAAAGGACAACAAGAAGTTTTAAGGAAACGCACGCACATACCTTTTTCTCTCTGTCTTTCTTATAGCCTTATTCCCTATTTCTTTTTTCTTTTCTTCTATCCATAAATCTATAAACCCATTGTTAGTCAATATAATGAAGCGCATTTGTCCAGTTTGTCGTACCACCAAGTTCAAAACAACCAGCGATTCTAGTCTTGTATGTAAATACGGTCATAAACTATTGGGTGTACAGAAAGAACAACAAGAAGACGATACAACCGGTGTTCGTGGTCTAAGAAGAAAGAGAATCAAAACAGTTGTCGATACAGATAGTGATAAAGCCAGCCCTGCAAAACAAGCAAGTGATTTCATGCGCATCATTCAGTTCACTCTACAAGTAGTATCGCGAAGCATGGTTCAGGACTTGGAATTTCCAAAAGAATTAGAAGCTGTTGTTCGAGAATTATGGCTTCTTTATCTTTCAGACTCAAAGAAGGAACTTTATGAAGCCTATCTCTTTAACGCCAACCTGAAAGAAGAGTCAGACAGAGATCCTACGACAAAACAGGATATGTTGAAGCGTGAAGTAGACGATGAATTGGATGCTCTAGAAGCACATAACTTTGAGTCCTCGGATGATACTACAGATGAAGATGACGACACTATAGTCCCACGACAAGGTCGGTTAAGACGAAAATGGTCACGCCTGAGATTTAGTGATACATTGGTGTTTGTCTATCTCGGTTGCATCTATCTCAACTACCCAGTCTTGCCAAACGACCTTATACGGTGGGCTCAAGAGGGCCAGATTCCCTTTTTGAAGATGCAAGAAAAGATACCCGCCAGAACTTTAGCTTCACTCAGTCTTTTCTTGACCAATTCAATGACGGTTGTGCCAAGTCTCAGTTTTGTTGTCAAAAGAGCTTATGAATTGTCAAGAAGTTTCTTGCTAAACTGTAAATTGTCGTTTCCGCCATTGAATGTGCCACTTTATATTGATCGTTTTTGTAATCAATTCTTACTTCCAGGTAAAAAAAAAAAAGATTGATGTAGTATTTTCATCCTCACTGTTTTTAACCTTGATTTTAGTGGAAGGGTTTTATTATACAGTGTGTATCTTTCAGCAATATCGGCAGAAATATGCTATTGATCTACACCTTGTAAACCGACATTATAGATTGACACAAGTAAGCACAATCTTAATGGCGTGTGTCTTGGTTACTGTCAAGATAATGTATGGGATTGGTACTGATCATTGTGGATTGTAAGTGTTGTTATATCATAATATAAGTATGACTCATACCTTATTATTCATAGTGATCGTCAAAAGAGAAGTCAGCATAATTTGGGAGTAACAAAGGAAGATTGGATCAAGCAAATTCACGCGAACTTGGAGCGTTGGAAATCGATTCAAGACAACCGGGATAACCTAAGTACACTTATCCAGTACATAAGAAACACATCCGCAGCGTCAAGAACAACAGCTCATCCAGGCGATCGAAACAGTAAAGTGAACATTGTCATCTAAATTTCGGTCCTAATTTTTTTTTTCAAAATAGATATCCTCCTTAACCTTTTTAACCAAACATCCACTATACGTTCTAGCCAAACAGAGACTAAATCTACTTTGAGAGATTTGTTTCTAGACACGCACCACTTAACAGACACTTTGTCGAATGATAGCTCAGATAATGTAGGCGATTTGCCCTTGATAGAAGAAGGTGCCTTTTACTATGCAAGAAAGTCAGGATTTGGTCCTTCAGATTATTTAGATGTCATTCAGTTGGCTAATCTAATCACAGGTGAAACAGCAAATACCTCTATAGAATCAACACTGAAGATCATTGATCGTATCTTTGAGTCTACAAGTCAAGTAAAGACAATTCATACTTCTTTGTATAATGCACGGTTTGTTGCATAGAAAAAATAATCTTTATTATAGACAAATGAAATGATGCTTAGTGTATGTAAATTTCAAAACAAAATAAAAAAATTGGCTTGCATGAAAGAAAGGAAAGGGGTATATGGTGGTGTATATGAGTAATATGAAAAGATAGATGTAATCTATATTTGTTGTTCAGTTGCTTGAGAAAAGGCATGGATGGCAATACTACGGCATTTTTCCCATTGAAATTGAAGTCCTTGCATCCAAGAGATAATTAGTTCTAGGCGTTCAATAAGTGGAACTGTTCTTAGCAGGATATAGAGTTCATTGGGTGGCACAGGAAGAGCAGCAGCAGCCCACCAACAGACGGCTACAGGATCAAATTTAGATGGCATAGGACCATGGAGAGATTTGACACTTTCAAGCCAAAGGGGGCCCAACAGACCAGCTGTTTCAGCATGAAGTACATGTGTAGGTAAAGTAGGTACTGAAGCAAAATGTTGAATATACTGTAAGATGGTCTCTGCTAAATCTGTTGTGTAGGTGAACAGATGTTCTTTTTGTTCTGACAAGGCCATTTGCTCATCTTTGCCAAGTGCAGGTGAAGGTGGTGTTGAGATAAATTCAGAGGGGCATAAGAGAGAGATATCAAGGCTTGATTGGTTAAAGACAGGTTCATGCAGAATTTCAAGTGTGCCAATCAATTGTGACCCAGCTTCTTCTCTGTGTGATTCTAACCTAAAGCGGTCTACACCAATCACATCCAAGATAATTGCATCACTTCTTTTTTCTAATCCAACAATCTGGAGAATGGTACCGAATTGAGCTACTTGAGGTCGACTGCGATGGACAGATACCAGACAAAGACCGTTGTATCTGCTTGAAGGGACAATGACTTGATGAAACATACGAAGGTGGTTTGGGGCAAAGATGGGCAATCGGTAGGTTTGACCAGGCATAATAATGGCACCCGAGACGAAAAGCGGCATATTCTCTTGGTATAGACTAAGCGAGTTTAACTTTTCTGTTTCTTGTTTGCTGAAGGGCAGTAGACCTGATAGTTGAAATTCTTTAATAATGCGGGTGACTAATTGGCTCTGAGGTTGAGTAGAGAGGCTACTAAATTTGGGAAGTGGACGATGACAGGTATGACATGCATCGTGATTGATTTTTGACTGCAAAACACAGATACGGCAGAATGTATGTCCACAAGGTGTAGTTACTGCATCTGAAATTGGATTTGTGCAGACTGAACAATGTAGATGAGAGGCAATTGTGTTTGTGTGTTTGACAAGTTGCTTTTCATTTGGCGAATAATTTTGTTTGTCATCTACTGAAGAAGAGAGAAGGAGGTTTCGGAGACTATAGGTGAGTTCCATCAAGATAGCATCAGTAAACATTTCAGGACCAAAGAGGTGAGTTGCTGAATCGCAATGTGGTGCTGGGCAGCGGAATACTGCCTTTTTGATAGATGTAGGGCTAGTGATAGGAAAGCATTGTGAACATATAGAGTTTCCACAAGATAGTGTGATAGGGTCTATTAAGATGTCACCACATGCGATACATGTAAGTGATTGTATTAAGCTGAGTTGATTCATAGTATATACAGAAAGAAAAAGATAGAGTGAAATAGGAAAGGAATAAGAAAGAAGAGGGTAAGAAGGTCAGAATCCTCTCTTTTTATACTTTTATATCTATACATTTCAATGATCAAGGCTCACTGCAATAAAGCTCGATCTCCACCAAATTTCTCGATGTGTAAAATAAAAAAGTGTCGCACTTTTAACACCAATGCATTTTTTTTTAGAGAAAGAAAACGGTCGGATGTTTAAATGATGTTCTAAAGAAAGAATAATATAACCCTAAATCAGTCAAGTTTAAACATAATGCGGTAATGATCGCATAGGCACATTGTTTCTTTTATCCAAAGAATATGGGATCATGATATCGATGAGCAGACACAACGGTCGTTTTGAGCTAGAGTTTGTTAAAAGCCATACTATTTATTCTACCAATCAAAAATCCAGAGTTGCATAATTGACGATGATCACAAAATTGGGTAATGTTAAAAGAATGTACCTCCATAAAGCTATTCGTAGTGTTGCAACTAGTCCTTATGTAGTCATTCATTGTCTGCTTACCGTTAGCTTTCAGTTGTCCAGCCGTTGTTTTCTCGTATTTCAAAACGAATTGAGTACGTATAAGAGAAAACTACCATACACTAAGTTTGATCCCTGACTTGTGTTACAGATTCTTCATGGGCAACCAAGAGAAAAGATAATTGGAGTGATTGCGAAGGAAGCCAATCTCAACTTCCCGATTAAGAAAACTGATGGATCATTATTTTTGGGGGGAGAGAGAGAAAATGAAGATCTCGTATTCTGTAGATTTGAAAAAGTCATTTGAGCGGAATGTCTTTTTTGGGGGACAGAAAGAGGAAAATGATTTCACTCCAATTAAATTTCTAAATTAAGCAATTATAAGAGTAAACTAGAAAGTACAACACATTTTTTCTTGGCCCAGGTTTACTTTATGAAGGAATCCTTCTACGCGCGTTGCTGCATCTTTCGCTCCTGTATTAAAGGGAAAAAAGAGAGGCGTTCTCTTTTATTTGATCTTCTTTAGCTTAGAGTATTCTCGGGAACTTCTTTTTTTGTCTTGAGAGGGGGTAAAGGGAGTCAGAAGACAACAGAAGGGTGTAGAATATTGTTGTTGCGCTCAGTCTTACTGAAATCGTGCTTTATTTCTTGTAGAACAGTCAAAGCTCGAGAAAAATGTTCTTTTGTGTTCTTTTTAATAAAAAAAAGCAAAACTGAGTTTATTTTTTCAAAAAAAAAAGGGGAAAAATCATTAAGTTAAGACATTTGCAACAAATAAAAATTAAGTTAAGACAAAATAAAGTAAAGAAGAGCACAAAATAATGGACCTTTTTTTCTGCGATCCACAAAAGAAGCATTCGTCTAAAAGTAGAACACATTTGTTGTTATTCATCAAATGTACAGCCGAAGCTTAAGACATTGAATGCATTTGTATTTCGACTTTGATCTTTTAACAGCGACTTTTTCTTCTTTTCGGGTCTATTGCTTTCTTGCTTCTTAGAGTGAATTCTCTTAGGTTTTTGCTCTAACAGGTCATCTTCGTTTGATTCTAGCTTATAATCAAACACAGTCTGAACCTCTGATTCCAAATCAGCCATTACAGCCTCATACACAGAGAAAAAGAGTGATTTAAAACCTTCTGACAATCCACTTAACATCTTACCAATACTAGCACCATTACGAGCGAGTTCAATATAATGATGGAAATAGACACCGTTGTACAAATTAGCAAGTACATGAGGAGATTGCATATAGCCTGGCATATCGAGGGTCTGGGATAGCAGGTATGATGAATAGATAACACTTTGAAACTGAGCTGCCAAATGAACGCATCGTTTTTTGAGCTTGGGTGTGTCGATCTTGAAGGGTGCATCGTCCTTTGTCAGGCCATCAATAATGACTGCTAATGATCGTAGCCCAGATATGAGCATACCGACTACTTCATAGTTATACAACCGGCCATTTTTGATTGACCGCGAACAATGGAAAATCAGATAGCGCAAGCAAAGAACAAGCGGATGCGTAACTGTATTCAGATGATCTAGGGTCTCCCTGTTGCTCTGGTGAAGCATATAAAAGTCAAGTGTCGGCTGATTGATGTTGTCTGTTATCACCCTTATGCCTTCCAAATGATGCTTCACTCTGACATATTCCTCTACTCTCGTCATTGATTCTGAATTTGAAGTGCTACTATTGCAATCCACTTGGTGTAGTGCTATAGTATACATGCTCTGTCTTAACGGACGACTCACATCCCAGCTATATTCTCGTTCAATGTCTTCAAGAAATATGCTTGTCCAAAATGTTTTGCTTTCTATCACATCCAGTAGCTGTCGACTAAAGCCTTTCGTCTGGCCATCATAAGCTGAACGTACTCCTTCCTTAGCAAGGTGGTGTCCTAAAACATCTGTTGTAACACTCTTGAGGAGGGGACTGCTGAGGTCATATCGGCTGATTGAATCAATCATTCGATCTTGAAGAACTGGAGTTGTCGTCATTTTCAACTTTGAATTGCTTTTGGCAGGTACAGTATTTAATTGCTCGGCTATGTTCCGTATCACATCATCCTTGGGGTTGTTGAGGTTTTTCTTGATCAGTTCTGCAACTATTTTAGGCCAGCCAGCTGAACTGTTTTTTGCAATGGATAGACCTTCAGCACTGCACCATTGCCCAATCAATGGCCTGATAGAGTCTACATCCAAATAGTCATTCCCAAGCAATGTGCCAACAAGAGGTAGAAAGCAGGTCTCAAGATTCAACATGGCACTCAACCTGTCAGGATGATAGACGCCTGCAGATATATGGCTACTATCTTTGCTTAAAGGTATTTTCAGCAATTCAAACGGAATATAGCCCTTTCCTATGCGTGGATAGACATACATATCAGAGTCTTGTGAAACCACATAAGCGTTCTTCTGATTCGCTAATGTGACCACTTCACCATCAGCCTCTGCCTGACATATCTTGACCTGAACATTTAATTCACGCAAAGTCTGAATAACAACCTCTAGCGTTAGAGGAGGTATCAAAAAGAGATCACCATAGTATTGAATTCCGTTATGCCGATCGTCTGAATCCTTATTGGAAGTGTTGATCTGTCCAAGGTTTTGGTAAGTCGAGATGCATCGATCAATGTAGGATCGATGTCGTTTCAGTCGAGTGTCCAGTTTATCTTTCGGGAGAGCACCGTCGAAAAGAAAGGTTGGTTCTATGCCTGCATTTGAAAGTGTCTGAACTGTCTTCGTGACGATCTCGGCTATCATAGCATATTGGCCTCCATGTGTCCAGTTGGTTCTGTTTTGAAAAGCAATGTGGTATACAAACGCATTACCATCAAATATGAACTGATCGGCCAGATCGCTTGAATCAAGCTTCCATTCGGCTTTTTCTATTAGGTTGGGAAAAGACGTGATGTAATATGATAGTCCATGAATGCCCATAGTATGATGTCTAACATGAACAGATGTAAGAAACTATCCCCCTTTTTTTTTCTATATTTTTTTTTAATATTTATTTCTAGGCCTATCACTCAACCAAAATAAGCCCCTAATTATCTCTACAGTTCCTCCTTGTAGTCGTGATGTTTTCAACAAGACAAAGCTAATTTTCTTTCTTGTCTACTTGAGTAACTAAACAATCGCTTTAGTTGCGGTGCATCTTACAGAATGCAGTTGAAGCGTAGCAATAGCTTCCTTTCAGGGGCATTCAGAGCTTGGTAGACATTCACTTTTAATGCAGACAATATCAACTTCTTTTGCCAAATGTCACATCCATAATTAGCTACTAAGCAAAATATGAGAATTGCTTGGGAACAACCAAGGCTATTCGTCAAGATGAATAATGCATAATTAACTTGGAAATCTTTACATAGTACCAACTAACATGTAGTTTGTCATATTCACAGTCTTCTCTCTCAATTCATGTTTGATGAGAATCAAACAAAAAAAAAAAGGATTGCTTTTAATATTAACATCTTTATTAAACTATGTACAATTCTAGTCAAAACAAATAACAAAAAAATTTAGTCTATTATTACAAGACCATCAAAGCTCTCATGGCATACAGATTTCTTGATAAAGTCCATTGGTCCCTTCTTTTCCTTTTGCTTTGGTTCATTTTCATCGCCTTCTTCATTTTCTTCTTCTTCATCTTCCTCCTCTTCAGCTTCACCATCAAGGAAGGCCTTGATCATAGCAGAAGAGAATCCAGACAATAGAGTAACACCAAGATCATCCTTGTCAATGGGTGTGTTCATTTTCTTGGGAGACATGTATTCTTTGGCAGAGCATAGGTTCCACCAGACAATTTCAGGGACTTCGTAGCCTGAATCTCGATATTGCTTGCAAATAAATTCATGGGTCTTCATAAACTTGTCTCCGCCATTATCACAGGCATCAAAATTCATATCAGTGAAAATGAAAAGACGCTTTACCATGTCTTCAGGCTTGATCTTGTGTTCCTTGGCCATAGGTAAAAGTACATCGGTGAAAACCTTCGCAAGATCGGTATTGAAACCTGCATCACACGCCATGACTTCCTCCACTTGGTTGGTAAACTTGGCACTGGTATTCACCTTAAACATCTCAGGTTCAGCAGAAAAAGTAATGATGGCACCATTGAAGGGAGGCTTTGCCAAGTTGGTAATCACCAGTGAAAGACCAATGGCAGCATTAAAAGGAGCCATCTCAGGATACTTGGGATCATTGCCATGAAACATAGAACCAGAGACATCACAGATCGCTAGGCAGTCACCAAGATCGACTTTTTTTGATTTCTTGCTATCATCGCAATTAAGAAGTGAGGTTTCTCGGATAGATTTGATAAGTGTATCCCATTGTGCATTGATGGTGGTAGCCTTCATGGATGAAAACTTCTCATACAGTTCAGCATTCTGTTGCAAGAGAGAGCGTAGACTATCATCAATATCTCTAGTCCGGAAGCGATGTACCAGTTCATGAGGACCAAGGGTAGCACCACTCACTTTTCTTTTACCTTGACTCAATTCATCCATGTATTTCATGACCGTATCAGGGGCATGTCTGAAGAACATGCCAAGCTCCTTTTGAAGACATTTGGAAGGCATGTGACTGATATCTACCTGTTCCCATTGGCCGGGTTGCTTGTAATGGTCAATCAAATCAAGAGCATTGCGAAGAGGTATCAAATATTGCTTGCGATAGCGATCTCTAGCTTCATTTAAATAATGCTCTCTTGTTTCTTCTTTGTCTTGGTAGGCCTCAGGAGGAAACAGTACTTCTGCAATGGAAGTTGCCAAAAAGGTATGCTTGTCATGAGAGTTGCCGAGCGAGGGAGCCCATTTTGCTGCTAAACTGAGATTGAAGCCAAGAGCATGACGTCCAGATAGCTTGCTTTCTGCCAACATCTTTTTGTTGGTCTCCAACTGCTCCATGTCCGCCTCAAGTTGCTTGGCAAACAAACGTGCAATAGTAAAATGTAATGCCCTATATCTCTTATCATTCTTCAAAAGCAATTGAGATCTCTCGTTTCTTTCCACACGGGTCTTGTAGCGATCTTCCTTGGCCTTTGCCTTCTTAGCCTCATTCTTTTCTCTGGTCTTACGATCAGCCTCTTCACGGTACTTGGCCTTTTCTTCAGGAGACATATCCTTACGCTCCTCATACAGTCTTTTGATTTCAGCTTTCTTTTCCTTGTGTGCTTGACGATCATGCTCCATACGAGGCCAGGCCAGAGCAAGGTATTCTGAATTTTTGTGTCCTTCCAATTCACCTTGTGCATAAATAGTCAAAATACTACAAAGATCCTTCCAATACCCATGCGTCTTGTAATCACGGCGGTCCAAGAGTTTGTAATCGTCTTCCTCATCCAACATATCCCATCCTTGCTTTTCAGCACGCATCTTCTTTGCTTTCTTGACGCGATTGAACTGTAGTTGTGCATCAGTACGAACTTTACCATCAATTAGCATATGCAAGTTTGCTAAGGCCGTACGGGGGTGATTGATGAGTAGCCAGCAAAAAGCAGTATAGAAGGCAGATGTCAGGGACTTGCCACGATGAATAGATCTACCATAGAAGATGATACGAAGAGTCATCATAGGATCAGCTTTCCAAGCAGCTTCATACATTTGATTGCGACCTTCAGCCTTCACTGTATCATAACCATAAAAGAAATCAATGATAGGGTCAAGAGTAGACGCATTGGTCAATCCACCATTTGTAGTGAGTGTTTCATTAGCCTTCTTTTCATAAGCATCCATGAAAGGGTGCTTTCTTTCGCTGATATCTAATTTGGAAGTGTCATTCACCAACTTATCTTCTCCAAGTTCCGAGATAAGTTTGCCCAACAGCTCTTCATCATGAAGGTCTTTAAAAAAGGGAAGAGAAGCAGGGTAGGTAGCAAAAGAAGACATTAGAGATAAAGAACGACTAAATCAACAACCAGGACTTTTATTAAAAGAAAATCATTTGCCGCAGTTTTTATAGTAAGACTATGATCTAAGCCTTAACAAATTTGGATTGGAGCTAAAAAAAATGTTAATTGAGAGTGGCGAAGTAACAAAAGAGAGAAAAAAAAAGAGCTTATTTTTCTTACTCTAAACAAAAGCAGTTTATGTCGGAGAGCCTGTTGTTTTGTGAGAATAGACTGTATCTATGCTGAGCTCCGATGCATCTAAATTAGCAGTTCATATCTTTTAACAATAAAAAACTCTTAAATCCATTATGGCAGCCAATACATTGCTTTTTTTATATGAAAGGATACTGTTTTGTGATCGAAATCAGTGTTGGAATGACTGACGGTTTTTGAGAGTTTGCTGGAAGAGCAAAGTTGTTATCCTAGAAATGGCAATAGCTAAATCTTTCTTTTTTCTGCATGCATGTCTGTTAAAATACGTTGGTCAATTAGATTCATTCTTCCTAATCCAGAACTGAGTTTTGACGTATTACACAAAATAAGCGGTATATTTACTACCCTCAAACAGAATTACAACTGTAGAATAAGAAGATCCTATTTCATAGCTCATCGCAAAACAGTGTGCTTCGGCAAACTTAACTGTTCAGGTTGAACTCACAGATAGAGACGGTTAATTTTTACCATATTACCTATTCGATAACAAGATCAGATAATTGGTTTAGCTTATGATATCTTAGATTGTTGGTAAGCATGATGAATCTATCCTTCATTTAAAGAACCAAGTTCAGTTTTTGCAGAATTTGCATTCAGAAGTTAGAGGGAAACTCCGAATTGATTTATTGATCGCAGTGCCAGCATCTAAGTTATACCAACAACTGATAAAACGTAGTTATCAAAAGAACAAAAAAAAAGTAAAGCCTTGAGCGAAAAAAGCTTTTTGTTTTAATTCACAAGATGGATATTTAAAGTCTAGAGACCGAATTTTTATCGTTAGTTTTCTTCTTGTACTGCTTATGAACAAATGGCTTGATGTTTTCTTGATATCCATCAACTACTAATGTATGATTCAAAGGCTCATTTTCGGCCATTTTAGTCATAGATTCATATACTTTGCCATCATATCGACCCAATGCAGAATTAAGATAATAATCTGGTAAGGCAAAAGCGTCAACAAGACCAACAGCGTTAGGTCGAACTTGCTCTAATAAAGCAATCACCTGTTGCTTGAGCTGTACTGATTGTTCAGGTGATATGTATCCTGAAAGTAAGAACTCAGATGATTCTTTTTCAATGGTATTTAAGGCAAACAGATAGGCTAATGTCTTTAGCACTTGAAGCATAGCCTTGTTTTCAGGAAGAGTCAATGATGGATCCTTTTGAAGTGTCACCAGGAAGTTACGGACAAGTACAAACTGACAATGAGCTTTAGAAATGCGACTAATTTCAACCAACATAGAATTCCAAGAGCGCCCATGACGATCGATCTGTTCAGCTACCTGTGCAATGCCGTAAGCTGCACGGAAACCAAATGCAGACAAAATAGTTTCAGGATTAAGAAAATCTTCAGCAGAAGTAGCAGGGCATTTAGCCTTTGGATTTTGAAGGTAGCTTGTCAAATAGGTTATGGTGTGATTGTATTCTGAAGGCTCAGCCTTTCCTGCAACCACATGTCGGAATGTCTTGAGTAAATAACGAGCTGTTTGTTGAGTCAATATGTAATTATCACCCTCCCACTAGAGAGAAGAAAAAAGGACATACACATATCAGTAACGTTTCCATATACTGAAAACAAGATCAAACTTACGGTCACATTGGGAAGGTAATCTTGATAGAAGAGACCTAAACCAGAAAACATACTATAGCCATGTCCACCACAGGCGCGTCTACAATCTTCCACAGATTCAATAGCCATGGTTGTTGTCAAACTTTTGAGACCCGAAGAACTGGCATGTAAGTCAGCCAATAGGCTGTAGTTTCCTTGTTGCATAGCCGTTTGATTTAGATCGTAGAGACGTAGCATTTCACGTCCTGTGAAAAAGCAAGCATAGGCAGCTGCAACAATAGGCAACAGTCGGTATTGTTGCATGGTATAGTTCAATACAGGCGTCTCAACTATTTGATTGTTCCATTTATGAGGGCTAGTTGCATCAACAAATTGCTGGCGGATAGTAGAATAACGAATGGCGACAGTAGTGGCTCTAGCAAGTGCATAACGCACACCTAATTTTTTTTCTTATCATCAATACATGTAATTTCAAATTACAATATCAAACCTTACCCATGACAATATTAGCTCGAACAAATACCATTGTACCATAAGATAATTTGGCATTGGGAGGCTTGGTGTATGCGCCTGATCCAGGTTTAACTTGGGAATATTTGGCCAAGAAAGAGATGTGTGGAACGCGGTAGTGATCGAACATGATAAAACCATTGTCGGTAGCATTAAAACCAAATTTGGGGCCAATATCACCTACCGTAATACCAGGAAGAGGTCTGTGATCTTCCAAACTACGGATTTGAACGCAAAATGGATGAGGGCCAAGGTCTTTTCCATCTGTAATTAGGCGTGCCATGACAATAGCATGATTAGCTGCCTTTCCCAAACCACCAATCCACCATTTACAGGAAGTCAATGTAGGGGAATGTATTTCAAATTCATTTGTCTCTGGGATATAAGTAGCTGTAGTCTCAAGACCTTGAACATTTGAACCATGACCCAACTGAAATAACAAGAATCAGTCATGAGTTCTCTTTTCTTTTCTCTTAACCCTTCAGAGAGAAAAGGGGATATAGCACTTACCTCTGTTTGAGCATAACAGCCAATGATTTCATGTCTTAAAGCAGGTCCCAGAAACAACCGCTTTTGTTCATCTGTTGTTTGGTTTTTCAATGTAGGAATAAACATACCATAATGCAACGAAAACTATCGGGCCATTTGAGTCTTCAATTGATAGTTTCTTTACTGATGTTTACTTACAGGTGTAGATTGATCATATAAGAAATTGGCAATTTGGGCTTCTTCTTCAGTCCAACGATGTTCTCTGATGGACTCTTTAGTTATACTTGTCTTTCTTTTACAGATAACATTTACCTAACCAATTCAACCAGTCGTCTGTCTTTTTGAAGACCTGTAGTAATCTTTTCTTGTCTGTTTTGAAAGTAGCGTTTTGATTTGTCGAAAGCTGGTTCATTCTCAATGACTTGTAAAATCTTATTCATGCTGTCTAACCATGGCTCAGTATACATAAATTTGGATAGAGCATTGACATCAAAAGTAGTGTTGGCTCTTTCGGCAGCCAATAGGGCTTCTCCTCCAGGTACTCTAGGCTTCAAATCAGGAAATTTTGTTGGCACAGCGTTATTAAATGTCATTGAATTAAGAGGTTAAGAAAAAGAAATCCCAAGGAAAAAGAGAAAAAAGCTTCTTAAAGGTGTACAATACTCTCGTGGGAATACAATTTAGTAAAAATCAATTATTTACAGTCTGTCAGCAGGAAAAAAAAAAGAAAAGGCTAGTTTATCCAATATGTTTACAAAATAGAAAATAGCATTTATCGTTTTCTAACTTCAAGTGACAAAGTGGTTCCTTCCGCAATGTTATAGAAGCCTAAAGTCTTGCTGTTGTTCAAGACTGTACCGACTGCTGTAAGTTTTTGTTTACCAGCTGGCATACCTAACTGAGAAGCAATACGATCTTTGACTGTGGAGATAAGAGTATTTGGTAATAAACCGTTAATGCTAATGCTGGCACCTGTCAAGTTCCATTCAGGTTTATCAGGGATATCAGGCGTTTGGATCAACACTGAGAATGAGGGCTATTTGACATATTATCATGATCAATCTATCTAATATACATATATATATGCATCATGTTTACTTACATCTGTAGTAGCCTGCCATTCAGGTTCATCTAAACGAGGTTTCTTTTCAGGGCCACCAGTCTCTTCCTGATCAGCTTTTCTAATAGTGGGTGTACCTGATGTAGATGGCGGTGGTGGTGGTGGCTGTTGTGATGAGGGTGGTGGTGGTGGCACAGCATTAGGAGGAGGCATATAACCACCAGGCATTTGATTAGCAAACAATTGAGCATGATTGGGTGCATAATATTGAGGAGCTGAATAACCTGCTGGTGGATAAGCAGCATAGCTTGTATGTGGTTGTCCTGGGATTTGAGGACCAATATCGTCACTACTCAAAAAAAAAATGTAAGTATCGAATAGACGCCTGATGTCGTTGGTCATCTTACCCAACCACTTTTTTGTGCATGTTAGCAATTTGCTCTTCAATACTGGTCTTTTGAGCTCTTTGATTGGCTAATCCCATAGTAGCAGTATGACCATCCCAAATAACACGATCCTTCTTTTTAGCTTCTTCTGCTTGCTCACGAATTCGCTTGTTGGCGTCTGCTTCGTCTGAGCCAAAGATATCGGGACGCAAGCCTGAAATGTTCTTAAGGATCTTGGCCACATCATTACCCTCTTGAAGCAAGTTACTGTCTCTCTGCTTAGCCTCCATAGCCATCTTTTGTTCCTTCCATTTAGGATCTAACAGTTCGATACGCATGTGTTCTGCCATTTCATCTACAGGAATAGCTTCACCACAACGAGGACAAAGCTCGGTAGGAACAGCAACCTTGATAGGTGTTGTACCAAGCAGTCTGGGTTTATAGTCTGTACGAATCTTGATAGGTGCTGTTGTGTCAGGAATCTTGGGTGTGGTGATGGGAGCAGGTGTTGTCTCATCTTCATCGTCTGATTGATCCATGTCCACATCCTCAGGTTCCTCTTCTTCTTTCTTACCGACTGCTTCAGTTGGCATGGCAGCCAGACGTTTCTGTGCTAATGACATGCTTTCTAATTCAGCCAAACTCATGGGTGGAGGTAAATCTGCCTGTTCATCTGCCTGTGTAAATTCAACTGTCTCAACCACAACAAAATCATGCCAATCAATACTAGCATAAGCAACTAAACAATGTCTAGTCAGATAATAGTCGCATTTGCATTCTTTTAAAATCTTACTTCTCTCCTTTTCGTCCTCATCATTCTTCTTCTTTCTCTCTGCTTCTTGGTAAGCAACCCATTCTACCCGTTCCTTTACACGCTCTAATATATGATGCTTGTCGTTTTTGTTGGCATTCAATTTATCCTGTAAATCTTTGGGGGGTAAAAACACTTTGGTGTATTGTTTGACAAGCTCAGTGAAATAAGGAAAAAGACTGTGAGAAGGGCGCAAGAAATCAAACTGATAGTTTCTTGATTCACGCTGAGCCAATTGATTGATGAATGCACGGCCATTACGTGCAGCAAATTGAGCTGTCAATTTCATGATGTCCCTATACACGTCTATATAAGTCATTTGAAACGCGCTAACCGTGAATATTCCTTACAAGTCTTGAGCAGACATGGCAGGCATAGGTGAAGAGAATTCAAATGGCTCTGGTTCTTTGGGTGCTAAACTCGTGGGCTTTTGTTGTGTTTCATATGTCTGCTGTATTTGATGTACTTGCTGTGTTTGTTGTGTATTGCTTTGTACTGATTTGCAAGAGAGGATGAGATGTCATTTCTTCATTTTAAAACATGAAGCCATTACCTTTGCCATCCTTTACTTCTTGATATTTAAAGCGATAGTATGCATAATAAGGATCGTTGGGGTTTAGAAAGTTGAATCGGCCATCTTTATTGGTTTCACGAATATGATTCTCAAGCTCTGGTCCCTTTGTGGCCAAATTAGCTGCAGCCTTGTCAATCATCTCTAGAATTTAACATGTCAATCATAAGCTCAGGTCTAACAAGAGGTGTACTGGACTTACTTCGGATGTCTGGAGGTGGATAAATGATACCACTGACCACAGGGCCATCAGGGTTTCCATTAGCCTGAGGTTGGTCAATTTCCATGGCAGACATGATGAACAATCTTCTTTACAAAAGAAAAGAAAAAAATAAAAATAAAGAGCGGGTATCAAAAACGTCACAGAAAAAAAAATAGAGAGAAAATCAGTCCTCCAATCATTGTGCATGAAAACCAACAACTTTTTAGCCTATCTCTCTTTTGTGATTTATTATTTATGCATTTGTTTGTTCTGATGGTTCGGGAACAGTACTGTCATCTGCAATAGTTTGATATCCAGCTCTCTTTCGCTTCCACATCTTATAGCCCATGCAACCTCCAATCAAAAAGATGAGAGCACCTAAAGCAGACAACAAGGTCAAGGTCACTAGAGACCAGATCCATGGTAACCCAAAGGCACCTCGTTTGACCGGGAAAAGAACAGCATCAATCTCAACCACACCTCCACTACGATCGCCTGTACTGACATGACCGATATCAAGTACGCGCACATAAGGACTGTAGGGTTCTCCCTTAACTCGAATCACAGTTAATCCGTAGCCCATCTCTCGTACAACAATCTTGTCTCGGTTGGACAAGAGAGTAGCATATTCTTGGTCACCTAAGAAGGGGTAGATGAACCATCGCTTACGGCTGTTGTCCACACTGACTTTAGGAACAATGTGCATTCGTGCAATACGTTCTAATTTTGCTGTATCATTCCAGAGTGGCTCTAGATCGATGTGTTCAAAGGCCTTGTCGGTAGGTGCTAACAAGAAGTTATCAGTCATATCTAACTGATCAATCAAGTTGGTTCTCCTCAGGATATTGAGCATAATATTGGCATTGATGCCTCTCAATAGATTACGATGTGTGATATTGACGTGATTGGGTATCTGGATATGATCGATCTTATGGACCACGCCATTGGAGACAAGCATATCGGATTGTTGAATCACGCCATGTTCATCTACCGTGTTTCCCTCTGCATCCTTTTCGTTCTTTGTCTCTGTGCCTATCCAGATACTACCATCTGCATTCTGACCATTGATGACTAGCGACTCATTTTCTGCCAAGGTAGTGACTCGAAGAACATCGCCTCGGAGATCATGGTGGTAAAGAGGGCTGGTGGCAGCATGAAACAATAAGACACGCTGTAAGTCAGATCTACCTGTAGGATGAACAAGGTAACGGGACACAAGGCCAAGGTTCTTGAAGGCTTGATTGGTAGGTGCAAACAATGTGATTGCTTTGGATCGTTTGATTCTGTCAACCACCCCAGAGACATAAAGGGTGGCAATGAAACTAGAGAGCTCAAGATCGACCACAAGCCGAGAAAATATGTCCATAGGTAAAGCCAATGGATCAGAAATACGGTAGATAACATTACCATCAATAGCCACTAACAGAAGAGGTTGAGAATGTAGCCCAAGTATCTTATTTAGACCCATTCACTTACTGTCTACACCAACCACTTTAGAATAATCGCCAAAACGAATGGACTTGATAAAGGCATTTGTGTTTTCCATAGTGTCTTCTTTTGATTTACCAATACTGACAAGCAATCTTTGAGAGTCGTTATATAACTGTGAGGAGTTGAATTCAGTCTTGACAAGCATTTGATCGGTTAGTTCAGAAGGACTGTAGGCTCCTTGGACAAGATGATAACTTAGCCATTGTGTCTTTTGGTTATTTGGAATAGAGTCCTCATCAATCACTTCGTTTGTAGGTGCTAGAATAGTGACGTTGTTGGTACCCTTGTTCAAGAACCTGCCTAATCCATAGGAATCTATCAAAGATACAAACTTGGTAGCATTTAAACCAAACAGATACTTTCGCGTATCAAACACGATTGAATCAGCATAGGGTAAATCGTTAAGGATATGGATTACACCTTAAAATGTTTTGTTGAATATAAGTACGACAGTATAAATTACATTAGATAGATTACTTCATACCATCTGCAGCTAGAATATCTTGTTCTTCTACTTTAATACCATTGACTGTTGCCTGCTTATACCTGTTGACATTGATTTTGACAGTTTCACCAGATTCAGTCATATCTATTCCAGTTATTAAGATTTTTGTTTTGTTTTTTTAGGAAACAAACCAAACCAAAACAAACAAAGAAGCACTTACATATTGTTTCATCTTGTTTATGCTGATTTAAAAAGATAGCCTGAGGAACCATAAGGTACTTCAGGGCATGCTTTAAATCATCTTGTCCATAATGCGAGGTTAGATAGCTTTGTTCGACATGACTGAATCTATCCAAGAGATATTTGGCTGATACGAAAATAGTGAAGGGGTGCCTTTGACGCAAATTGTTGTCTAATCCTGCCTTCTTCCAGAGATTAAATAGTTTAGAATCATAAATAGGTGCCAGTTCATCTATAGTTTCACATACACATTTTTGCATAGTTGCAGTCAGTATCTTCTCTTTCTCTCTTATAACTACTCACATAACATTCTAGGTGGCTCTAATACACGATCGACAACGTTAAGTGTTGTGTTTCTGTTGACAAAGATATCTTTGTCTTTGATCCTTGCTTCGTTGATATGATAGAACATGTCAAAGGTAGTGGTTACTTTCAACTTTTGTCCCGTCTTGTCATCACCTAACAATCCAGGCCTCACATAACTTGATTCAAGTATCTGGCCATCCCCAAAATCCTTTGTAGAGAATTGTTGTGGTAATAAGTGATACATTAAAATATCTGCTGTGATAGCCGGTCCTTTATACTTTTCAAATGCGCTGTTGTCAGGAGCAAAAAAAGTACCAGACTCTAGATTATTGATTTTTGGAATCAGGTGAGTAAGTTGTAGGTGTCTGATAAGTGTTGAGAAGCGGGCATCCTCTGAAAGGACGTCTACAATTGTCTTGTATGCATGTATACCAGATAATAAAGTAAAGACGAAAATCAAGGTCAAATAATACGTATTCATAGAAAAGTAGAGCAATTCATAAAGCAAGCGATAACTGGTTTCTTTTTTCCTCTGAAATGTTAAAAAAAAGGAGAATAGATACGTGCACTACAGAAAAAAAAAGAAAAGAAAAAAAAAAAAAGGAAATAGAGCAAGCTAATTATGCAGCCCTCATTTTTGAATTTGATACCTGATATCATTGTGACTCGGCGGGGGTAGTTTTCATCTTGTATGTGAAACCATTGGGGAGCTCTTTCTCTTTTCCCCCTTTATTTTTGACATTTGAGGACCGAGATTGTTTGAGTATTGGCGTTAAGAAGAAGGAGACGTTCCAACATCTATTTACGACATTCAGCATTGTAGCCTGTTTCATCCCAAATATATATCTCTCTTTTTCTCTTATGCAGCTGTAATTTGTAAAACTGAATTAATAGGATGATCAGTGCTATTAAATAAAGCGGGCTAATTGTTTAAAGTCGGTAATGCTAAACAGACGAACAACTGTCCTGGAAAAGGAACATACTACCAAAAGCTTGCTTTGTTTATGCAATCACAAGAGCCAATCTCTTGTCCAATCAGATCTTTACTTCTTATTATGATAAATCATCATTTTTGCATTGATAGCAGCAGCTGAAGTCACAATGATACGATTCAAAAAGAGAAGAAAGCTTGTAAACCTAAAAAAAAAACTCTTGAATAACAAACTATACACTGGACTTGGTGATCACAAGAATACCCTTTGTAAGCATGAAAACATGCATTTTTTTCTTTGCTTATAACTACATACCTACTCTCATATATAACATCATAGTAATCAGAGGATTCAGTGAGTATATTGTATATAATAGACATTTTCTCTTTTTTCTTTTTTTTTCTCTACGTTTGGTAAATATATCTTAAATGGACATTGAAATATTTGTTAACTTTCATGCATTAAATCTGACTTTCGGATTGACAAGTTGGTTCAACACCCGAATTTAAACTTGGTGCATTTTATTGTTTTTTATTCACTTCTTTCTTTTTGTTGTTGTTTCTTCTATTCAGTATGTGACTAATCTAAAGAAAGCCCTTCTTCTGTTCATATTTTAACTCTCCATAATCACTCATGCAGTCTTCTCTTTCAACCATGTCAAAGAAACTAAGAATTCTTTGTCTTCATGGTTATACTCAAAACGGTCTTCTGTTTCGTAAAAGAACAGCAGTTGCACGTAAGAGTATTGAAGAGATAGCTGATTTGGGTAAAATACCTGTTCTAGTATACTGGTTAGATAAGAGTGCTTACTCTCCATGTAGTTTATATTACTGCACCTCATCATATCACACCACCTACATTTGGTACAATTGCAGAGCGACAAGAAGCTGCTCAAGAGTATAGTTCAGAAGGTAAAGAGAGGGAAATTTCCTTTAAAAAAAAATCAATTCAACTGCAATCAGTTCTAAGTATTTAAGAGAACATAAGCCTTATGGATGGTGGTATTCTCCCAAATACAAGCCTACTCAAGATGGATTCTTCATTGGATTTAAGGATTCAGTTGAGCAGATAAAACAAGTGTTGACACAAGAGGTGAGTTATTTTCTCTCTTTGTTTTTGCACATACATTGATTCAGAAACATATAGGGTCCATTTGACGGTATTTTAGGCTTTTCTCAAGGTAAGTGATGATATAAAGAACAGAAAGAACATTTACTCAATTGTTTCTCATAAAAAGGTGCCTGTCTTGCTGCTCTGTTGACACAAATGATGGAAGATCGTTCTTATTTTCCAGATTTGATCCCACCTTCTTTCGAGCATCCTCCTTTTAAGTTCTCTGTCATTGTAGCTGGATTCAAGCCAACTATGCAAGAAGCAACAAATCATATGTTGGTCAAGACAAAAAAGGTAAAAACACCCAGCTTGCACTTTATTGGTGAGCTTGATACACTTGTCTTACCTGAGGCTATGTCAACACTTGCCGAAGCGTTTAATAAGCCAAGAATATTCAAGCATGCAGGAGGGTAAGTAGTATTTTTTTTTAAAAAAAAGAAAGGGAAACAAACACATTTGCTATAGTCATTATCTTCCTTCAAGCTCAGCCAGTTGCAAAGAGTTGTTGCAGTTTGTGAGCAAATTTAAAGATTAGTAGTCACAATACGGATGATGTTATGGATGGCTTTGTAATTCGATAGAATAAAATGAAAAAAAAATTTTCGAGAGCGAGAATATTCTCCTCCTCTTTTTTAATTCTTTGGTGCTCCGATAGCTTTTTTTAAAAAAAAGTGAGAGAGAAAGACTCCGTTACTTCAAACTACATACATCAACAGTTCGCCAATATCTAAATAGAGGAACACTTGCCTACCTATTTACACACACACACACACACACAAACATAGCAGCTATATACATTAAAGCCTATTCGAGAAATTCTTTTTTGTTTTAACCAGAAAACAAATCTTTCTACTTGGTCTGATAAACAGTTCTCTTTTCTCTTTGTAACCCTGAGTTTCTAAAGGTCTTAGCCAGTTACTCTTTCTTATCTCTCTCTTTTCCATATTATGTAAGTATCCACTTTCTTTTGTGTATTTTTTTTTTAAATATTTTTGACACTCCTCTCTAATAAGCTCTTAACTTTATAGAGTTTCTGTTCTCTCTCTCTATGCAACAATATACACCTTACTTTGCTGGCTACGAAGCTGCTGCTGCCGCCGCTGCTGCCGCTGCTCAAAACCCACAACAACAACCTCAGGATCAGCAACAAGCACAACCTGCTTTGGCCTTGGGTGGCCAGAATCTCGCTATCTATGCCCCCATGCAACCTTTACCTGTCTTGAGTGGTAAACCTGGCGATCCTCAACATGCCCAAGTGATGACAGGCACCTCTACTATGGACTTGGGTGCTCATGGGAAACCAAAGCGAAAGCAAGTCAAAAATGCTTGTGGTAAATTACTAATTTTGTTGGGCTTGATTTCATATTGATCTCTCTCTTTATAGTAAACTGCCAAAAGGCATGTAAGAAGTGTGACATTGGAAGACCTTGTCAGAGATGTATCAAATATGGCTTGACAGATACTTGTGTCAATTCTGTTCGTAAGGAACGTAAGAAGGGTATTAAGCGTGGTCCTTATAAGAAGAGAAATAAGAATGGTAAAGCTAAATAAGATGGATTGAATTAAATTGTTTATTAATTGTGTATATATAGAATTAGGTGGTGAAAGTGCTACTTCATCTGGTGCCTCTACTCCTAATATGGCATCACCTGTTACCAACACAAACATTTATGCACAAAACAACAATGTTCGTCCCAACACAATGCCTATGCATTACCAACCTTTTGGTCAAGGACATTACGATACATATGGCTATGTCAACAACAACCAAATTATGCCTCAAGCCTACATGATGCCTACCGGCCTCTCACAAATGTATCCCACTAACCCTCCTGTATTATCCTACCAAGCTGCCATGAGCATCATTTCTCCTCAACAGTCACAACCACACCAGCCTCAGCAACCCGGTGTGGCCAATGCTAATTACAGACCTCAAGAACAAGGCAGTAACAACATGAGCAGCAATGCTGCTACACCCACCAATGCTACACCCACCAACACTACTCCTACTGCCAATACAAATACAGCTTCACCTAACCAAGGTGCTGTAGGCACACCTGATATCAAGACAGAGGGTGACGAGGATGATGAAGGATCCAAGTTGAATATTTTATCTCAACTCTGCAGTGCTGTCTTGGATAGCAATCCCCCTAAGCAAGAGTCTCATGAACAAGTGATTAAGGCAGAAGATGTCCATCAGAATACTCCTCCTCCTACTCGACCTCATTCTCGAGAAACTTCTCATGACAACAAGAACGCAAATAATGTTATGCCTCTCTCTCATTTGACAGGTGCCAATCTTGATACTGATTCTACTCGTATTTATGCTCAACTAAATCATTCTGCTGCTGATATCAGCCAAAAAGATGATAACAATACTCCTGTCTATGGTACACCTGGTTCTTCACCTGCCGATTCACCTGCTCCTTCGATGCAAGTAAAGCCTCAAGTATGGAATACTACTACTACTACTGAACAAACACAGTAACAAATGTATATCATCTATAAACCCCCTCTTTTTTTTTTAAAAAACTTTCTCTGCTTTCTTTTTTTCTCTATCTCTCCTTCCTTCTCCTTATTATGTTTGTAAATACCAAAAAAACAATGATATTAAAATAATACAGCAAAAAAATGTATCTGTGTTAGGTGTATATTTTCATGTCTGTTTGTATGTTACAAGTCAAATGAGAGTGAGTGAAAGATGGGTTCTAGCATATAAATAAGTTCTTTTTTTTTTGATTGAATATAGATGAAGATTAAGCAGATGAAGATGGTGTTGTATCCTTGGCAACAGTAGTGGTAGTGGTAGTAGTAGTAGTAGTAGTAGGTTTAGCGGAAGGGACATAACCAGCACCAACAATAGGCTTAGCGCCACGCTCTACCATCTCAACCTTGACAGGTAACTTATGAGATGCTAATCGAAAAGCTTCCTTGGCAATTTCCTTTCTCATACCAGCAATCTCAAAGATAATACGGTTCAAAGGCACACGACAAGCCCAGTATTCAAAAGTACCTTTACCTTTACCCATACGAACTTCGTTACCTTTGCTGGAAACAGGGATGTCAGGGAACACACGCATCCACATTTGAGAGCCCTTGACAGGCTTGATCTTACGACGAAGAGCATTGTGAACAGCAGTCAGTTGACGAGCAGTCAAACGAACACCTTCCTTTACTCTCAAACCGTAATCGCCAAACTCGACTGTGGTGCCCTTTGTTGATCCACCAACAGGGATAGGAATTCTACCCTTATGTGCTTTTCTGTATTTTGTTCTTTTGGGCGAAAAGTTGGATGCGAAACGGACTGATTGTGTGATGGCAGCTGTCTTGGTATGTTGTTGAAGGAACACATTGGAGATGACATTGCTGGTACTATGAATGGTGCTCAAGGCACTTTTTTTGAGTGCTGAAAACATGATTTTAATAAGAGAGAGAGAGAGAAAAAAGAAAAAAAAAAATTAGTATCAGCTAGGAGCCTTGTTCCCCCCTCTCTACTTTGCTGACTTTTTATTCATCTTTTTAGATTAAAGCACCGAATATGCTCTCTTTCAATATGTACATTGTTAATGATGGTCTTTCTTCTGTGATGCTAAAGTCTTCAAGAAGGAGTATTCAGAAGAAAAGGGAAGCAAGTCTAGATAATAAGGTCCTTTTCTTTGTTATTGCTGTAGATTCAGACGAAATAGAATGAAAGCTGGTATGATCTGTCATATCATAATGGTCCAGCCATTTGTCGAGAACAGACGATGTTGACAGACAAGAATTTGTTGTTTGATTGAAGGACCATCTTTTGAGTGTTAGGTGTAATTGCTCATAAATTGCCTGAAGCCAATGATTTCTCTCTTGATCGTTTTTACTTTGAAAATATAGCGATGCATATAGTTTTGGGTATCGAGATTCTACAAGAAAGGCATGTGTACCTTGTCTCTTTACATTTTGAAAATTAGACCAGCCATAAGATTTATAGCGTTGGTTTTTGTGTGAAATGACTCCTTTCTACAGTTTGTTGATGAGTATGAAGTTAGTATGCTACTCTTTAGTTTCTTGTCACCTCTGATTTATGTATACAGATAGAAGTAGTTGTCAGTACAAGATATCGCCGCTTCCAGATGGAGTACTTGATGCTCGAATTGGATTTTTTATGTAGAAGCCATCCCCATTTCAAAAAGGCCATTTGGGTAAGCGAAAGAAAGAAATGAAGAATGGGTTAGTGACCAAGGGTCATTATAAACTTACTTGAGACTCTATTGTTTGACAAAATTAAATACAATTAATTGGAGGAGGAGAGAGTGTAAGGACTGAGTGAACGATTAATTTCATTTATTATTCTAACAATGAAAATTCGTGACTAATGCTTCTGCTCTTTCTCTCGCCCTCCTTGTTTTTCTTAATTTACCTAAAGTAGTAGATCTAAAATTAACGTTGAACAAAGATTTGAGTTTCAGATTCGGATGACTTTCAGATTTGTTCCGTTTACTTCAATGAATCACTCGTCTGTTAAGAAGAAGTTCAAGTCTGCTTTTAAGTACAAGGTAAGCTATCTGTATGCACACTGGTATCCTACATTTTGAGCTCTTCATTTTAGTCGTTTCAGGCACCAGCTTTGACAGTAAGTAAGACAAAGGAGCTCGTCAAATAAAAGTAAATTCAATAGATATAAATGCTGCTGTGCTCAGTTTCTTTAAATGTAGTATAAATCAGTCATATGGAAATACTTTTAAAAACTGAAGCAAACGTTTTGCGGTTTGGCTTAGTCAGGTCTGTCCTCTCTCTTTTTTCTTTGTGGATCTTCATGTACAACTTCTTTTATCCCATTTGTGTTTTGTCTAAAGCGTTCGATGAAGTCCGAATTTCTCAAAACGAAATAGAGAGAAGAAGAAGACAAATACACTATCCATTGATTGAACAGAGCTTAATGCATTCATAAACAAATGGTAACTTGCTCCTTGTCATGATACATAATGGCTAGTTCATGTCCTTTTTTTTTTACTCCTGAAAAGCGAGCACATGCTTCTCTATTTCTTGCTGTGGACAATCTTGAGCTTGCTCAGCCAATGAATTACTATAGTAAACTAGAAAGAACAAAACCTGCTGTATTCTGTAAACTTGAGATTCAGATGAAGCCTGTCCTGTTTAAATCGAATTGAAAAAAGAGAAAAGTCTCTTTGAAGCATGGCCTATATCTTCTTGATTATAGACAAACTTAATATAGCTTTTTTAAACAAAAACTGTTTATTGTTTGTAAACCTATTGATTGAATCGTTTGTTGCTTCTGCAAGAAAAATGCTTGTGATTCTGTCACTGATTTATCAACTACAACATAAGTGAAGAAAACAAAAAAAAAGTTTGCTAGAGTAATGCTTAATGTCGCAAATGTTCATGTCTGTTTCTCAGTTTACTATTTCTGACAAAGTTGACCTAGCTGCTGTTATGAAAAGAATTAAAAGCAGAACATGCATTGATTGTTAAGGAAAGCCTCATTAATGAACAAAGAAAAAAAGTACCCATTTGCTATACAATGAGTCTCTCTTACCTTTGAAGAACTACTTCAGCAAATTATTCGAAAAAGAAGAGCATTAACTTCTTCTACTAGCATAAATGTTGAACCAGATATCTTCAGAATTTAAAATAAAAGCTGTATTAAACGCAATGTATCCCTTTCTATTTCGCCATTCATACCTTACCTCTTTGACACTTTTGCACTCCAGAACCTTCGCTATTGCGTAATTAGACATCTTCCTCTTTAATTATTGACATCTATCTATTGGCTTAGCTGCAATCCTGATAACATTATTTGTTTGTATGATGTGTCATGATATGCAATTGGAGGTTAATGCTATAGTGTTTATCGAGCATGCTTGTTGAAAACGCAATGTCTATGTCGATCTTGATCCTTTTGAACAAGACCGATAAAATTATAGAGGCAAAAACAAGGTACCTTGAGAAGCTAAATATTTAAAAGTAAGCGTAATCAAACCAATCCCTCTTTTTCTTTTATCAAGCCATTTTATTACTGAGCTTTGAGACAGATTATGCTGCAGCTACGTGGGATCCATTGTTCAGCTATTTAAGCTTGTGATACAAAAGGAAAAAACAGCTGCTTCCATCCGTTTATATTTCTTCTAATTTTTTTTATCTCTACTTCTTTGTAAATCCACAAATTCACACATAGCGGTATTGCGTCAGTTGAAGTCTGGTTTTGCTCTCCTTGCGGCAACCAAAAGACATTTTCGAACTCAAAATATAAAGCTTGCTATGATTGAGGTGTAAGTTTAAGTAAGCAATATATGTGTTCATATAAGTTGTCAGAATTAGCTGATTCGTTCAATGAAAACACTGAAATTTGGAAAAATAAGCGTGTGCTATCAGCATTGCAAAGCCAAACATAGGTTAGCTGAGTTGTCTTCTGGTTGTAGAAAAAAAAACAGAAAAGCTTGAACGCCATGCTCTAAAGGAGAAAGAGGCAAGCTTGAATTGTTTGTACTGTTAGTTTTGTCGATGATCTACTGATTCGTATGTGTAGATCAACTGTGAATTGGCAATACACCTATGGTGAATGTCTTCAGTAGCATGACTTGAAATATCAGGCTGCAATAACGCTTGAAAAAATTGAAGTGGCACTGAATGATGAAAATGATATTTTGATGTCATCCGAAGGCAAAGCAGCTAGCCCCTCAAGAATTGATGATGTCTTGATAGATTTAGAGGTAGGGTTGATTGAGGTCTCTGGCACCATCTGCAAAGTTGACACGACACACTTTAATAAGCACAAAAAGAAGATAGCCATAAGCTAAAAATGCGTGTGCTAGGCATTGACAAGCTGAAAATCAAAAGTTAGTTTGACACCTAGGAAACACTTCAAGGTATATGACTTTCATCTCTAGCGTAAGTAATAGCATATATCATTTGATTCTTGTGTTTCTCAAGCTCATCATTTGTACTTTATTCAGAGAGACACACCTTGGAAAGCCAAGTATCAGAAAAAAAGCTCGAGATGCGATAAGTCGTGCTCTTAATTACGCTGGGCTTTGTTGTGAACATTTAGAATCTATATACTGATTACGAAATAAATGATACACTGTATCATTAATACATGCTATATCTGGATATAAAGTCTAGAATAGAAATAGAGTAACTGTAATGGATCAATGTCTACTTCATCTATGTATCCTTTAGAGATCGATTCTAATATGATGCTAACTTGAGAGACAAATTGGATCACATATCAAATAGACCAATTAGCTCTTGGGACTCAGGCCTTATCGATGTGGATAACTATTGATATCAGCTGTACCGAATCAGAATTGAGGTGACAATGAAAATGACAAGATGGTGCTAAAGATTTTATTAAATTAATTTCTGTCTATCTTACCATCTCAGATCAGCTACGACCTGAGAGCTGAGTAGACTGAATATCTGAGACATGGTCAATGATGTACTGTTCCGTATCCTCGATATTAAAATAGATTCCCTGATCATCTCTAGATGAAAGAATTAGTTCATCCGACCTGAAAGATATAAATACCTAGATAATCCATAGCTATAAACGACATCTGATTTTTCTTTAATAAACTATACAAGTTCTAAAGGATTTCTTTGTTCCACTCTTACATTCACAACAGGCTTTACTTTTTTCTCAAGTAACCGAGAGAATGAGTAAACATACATATCGTTTACTTTGATGAGAAAGACAAAATATATTTGGTTCGGGTAGCTATAAAACAAAGAAAAATGACAATAGGATATAGTGAGACAACATGAGACAATTGAGAAGTGTTTAGCGAATGATGAGCTTACACTTAAAAGCTGCTTTTGCAGCTCTGATGAAGCCTATATCTCACCAGGGAAGAGGATGAAAACAAAGGCAAACAACTAGAGCTTTTGATTTTTCTTTATACCTATTTTATCTTCTTTGGCTCTCCTTCTATCTGACAAGAAAAGGAACTGGTACGGATGAACAAACGTCTTAAATGGATTGTTATGAAAAAGTGTGTCAAGAAAGCAGTGAAGCTCAAGTTGCCAGCGTATTCATGGCTTTGCACACAGAGTTCAGTCTGCTTGATAAGCTAAGAAAGAAGCGGATATCAGTCAAGGCTATGATTGCTGAGCTATTGCTTACAGCTAGTTTTAGCGCTAATAGACTCATCCATATAGCCTTGATATTACTACAAATGCGCAAACAATGGAGTGCAGCTTTTGTTATTTGCATATATATATATATATATATATATGTAAACACACATATAAAGCCTCATCATAAGCATAGCTATATAAAATTTATATTCTTAGCGTAATCCGTCACCGTTTGTGTCGATGCTTTGTTGCTCTATCTACTTTTACCATCCAAATAACTGTTAAAAAAAGCCCGCTGAGACTTTGAAAAAAAACAAGAAGCCGCATGCTAATAGCAACTGGAAGAGCAAATGACTCGAATACCGTAAATAAGCATTATGGCTAGAACACTTCATGTTATCAGCAACAGGCTCTTTCATTTCTAGCAAATATATTTGGTACATACCATGAACCGTAGTTGTAAGAACAGCGGAGTAAGATTATAAACTATGCAGGTCCAATCTGAAAATAGACCTACAGCTTTAGAGGAAACATAATCAAGAAGGATTGCATTCGTTGTATGCAATAGATGCTCTACCAAGAACTAAAGCAACTGTTCCAGGAGGAATGGAATAGGATTGATGATCTTATTGTTCGTTCAGTGGATAGTATGAAAGTTGGATGTCAACGAGTCATCAATAAAAAAGACGATGCTACCAGACAATAGCTTTGCTTACTTAACTTCATTTCCAAAACAAATTTTTCACTTGATCATTAACAAAAAAAAAAGAAACCAGGACCAATAATGCTTTTGTACTTCGAGGGTCTCTTTAAGCATGTATCTAATACTGAGTTTAAAAAGCGAGGAAATGGGCCAATTTTGGGATCAGTGTATAACCTGTTAAATTACCACATCATATTTGTCATACTTTATCTAGGCTAGAGTGAAGCTGTGTAAACCATTGGAATCAATTGCTCAATAAAAGAGAATTCGCTCATTCATGGCCCATTTAAAGCAGCTTTTATACCAAGTTATATATCATTTATGAAAAGGAAAGAGACCTCGGTTTCTAAAGTCACAAGGATAAAAAGTATCACATATGCGTATCCGAAAAAAAAAACTCGAATGAGGCGCTGTATTCCGCGCTGAGTCGTTTTGTACTACATGCTATTAAATTCAAAAAATTACTGTTTTGCGAGATCATGAGCAGAGAAGTTAATCTCAAGAAAAAAATTGATCCAATAGATTCCCTTTTAAAAATAAAAAAAAGAGGGCAATCCTACTTATATTGTACTTTTAAACTAAGATGAGCAAAGCCCTATAAGAAAAAACTTTTGATCACGAAAATCTCATTGAATTGAATGAAAAAATAGCTTTCAGGCACTTAATTTCTTTGTGCACTTCATTTGATACTCGCAAATAAACAATGAGTTGCACGGAGAGGCAAATCTCCTCTTTCTTCTTATTATACAAGTCGTTGCGGTAAGCGATGTTACACTAAAAGCCTTATTTTCATAACCTTAAAAGAGCCACAGTTGCTCACTCTACGTCTGCATTTCTTTCTTTCCCTCTTTTTCTATTGCCTGTTTTTTTTCTTTCCCTTTCTTTTTATACAATCTATTTTTTTAAAGAGAAAATGGTGTTGTTAAAACTGGCAGTAGTTTTATTAGCAACAGCATCTACAGTTAGAGGACAAAGCATCGCTCGTTCCGGTGCAGGTAGCATGTTATATCAAAACAAGTCAAACAATCAATACTTATTTCATATCAAACAGAATGTGCCTATTTGACAGGAAAAGTCTATTGTTTTTTCGGCAATGTAGTTAAAAGTGCCACAGAAAGCACATTAGAGAATGTCATAAACGTACTTGATCTTACAAACGCAACAGGAAAATCAGCTACTGAATTAGATTTACAATGGAGACCAGTAAGCTCAAATACCAATGGTGTCGATATCACAGCTCGACAATTACCTCAGTCAGCCGCACTCGGTGATGGTAGACGCATAGTATTCACTGGAGGATACGTCCCTTCTGCTGAACGTCTCCAAGACGACACTATCATTTATGACGCCGTAGAAAACAAGTGGAGCAAAGGTGCATCATATACTGAACCACCCTATGGAAATAGACAGATGTAAAGCCAAAAAAAAGCAATATTTCTTGTTGTATTCATTTTAACTCTTTTTGTGTATGTAGTTATTATGGTTCTGGAGTTTATGTTCCTGACAAAGGTTTAGCTGTATATGGCGGTTTTGAAGAGTAAGACTATTGTCTCTTTTCGGATCGCAATATCTTGATCTGTCTAATATGTTTCATAGATTTATCAACCCCAACTGGACCACACCTAGCTCTAACGTCTCTGCTTTTAATTTTGCTGACAACAAGTCTAGAACCATCGGTTATACACAAGTTGCATTCTTTAATGTCGACAACACAAATCAGGTACATTTTGTTAACTTTTATCTATAGTCCTAAAATCTAACTACATTGTATATTAAAATGCAGCCTTGGTCTATACCTGTGCCTCTCTCAACCTGGACAACTCCATTCATTGCCTATCAGAAATCTGTTTATGATCCTCTTAAGCATAGAATTCTGTTCATGGGCGGTGAAACTCGTCTCAATGACCAAAACAACTATAACACCAATGCAGAACCATTTCTCTTTACAAAAGCTTGGACATTCGATACTGTCAATAGTACTTGGCTAACGATTGATTTACGAGGCGATGTCCCCGCTGGCGCTAGATATTATCATAGTCTCACTTTAGGTATGCCTTTTTGTTCTTGAAATTAATCATCAATCTCATTCTGTTCTATAGCACCAAGCACAGGCAGAGATGTTATCTTGTTTGGTGGTGAGAGCGACAGCAAAGGTAAGCCTGTCTGCGTCTATTCTCTATTCGTTTTGTAACCAAGTTTCTATAGCCTTGAATGATTATTGCTTCACATTGAACCTTGACACTAACACATGGAAGAAAATCAATATTGATGCTCCTGCCGGTACCGTATTGGCAAGATCTCGTCATTCTGGTAAGTTTTGAGTAAACTGTTTTTGGAATAGACTTCTTTTTGTACTTAGTGCTTTTTCTTAAAAAAAAAAATCTTCTAGCCGTATTGACTACAAACGATACTCTTCTTATCTTATGGGGTCTTGATGCCAACAGAGCTGGTATCAGCTCACTCCTCATGTTGAATGTCTCTGACCCATATGCTATCACTATTTCTAACAAATACTTTGATCCTAACCCATCCATTAGCAATGGTAACGATTCTACTGTTGGTAACACTGGTAACACTGAAAACGCAACAAGTGGTGACGGCCAACTTAGTGGCTCAGCTAAAGGTGGTATTGCTGCCGGCTGCATTGCCGTAAGTCAAAAAAAAAGCTTGAAAAAATTAATGATTGACTAACGAATTGATAGGCTGCTGTTCTAATTGTTGCTGCTGTTTTCTTCAGAAGAAGAAGAAGAGCACGAAAAGACAAGAACAATCTCGAACACGGCAACAATTTCAACAACACAGGCTCACATATCAATCAAGAAGCTGTTCCGATTGAAGTCGACTGGGACAAGCTTGAAGAGAAATACACCGAAGTTCCCATGCAAAATACTCAACACTATCAAGCACACAGTGAAATTCAAGGATCAGATATGGGTTCAACTATCATAAGAGGTTATTCTCCTCGTTTGAACAACGATACTACAGGCGCTTCTCTCATGAATCCTAATAGTGTTGAAGATGAAACCGCTTATGGCAGTGGACATAGTCAGCCCATGGTCTTGAAGCCAGATATCGGCCATAATGTATAATTAGTGTTTTCTCCATTCTAATTTAATATCTTGTTAATTTATGCTTAATAGTTCATAAAAGAAAAAAAAAAGCTAATGTGTACATAAACCATCAATAATCTTAAAGGGCTTCTGGGTATTTTGAGTTTGCTGATTAAATTAAAATCAATGAATGGTATATTAGTCGAATGGAAGTGGTAAAGCCTAATTACATCAACATAACAAAATATCTTTATACGTTCTAAAAGGTTCAGAAGGTTTCATTGACATAATTTGTTTGCTATCATGTATTGCCTGGATGCCTCTTTTAAAAAAAGGATAGTGCTTCACACATGCCATTTTTGTACAAAGAGCCAAGTTCAAGCCTATTTGTCAATGGAGCATCCTACAGCTTATACCTAATATACCCTCCTATTACAGCACTTTGGTTGCATTCTAAACAGGAGAATGTCTCCTTGATTTTGCAGATTATCACTAACAATTAAGAGAATTAGCAAAAGTTTAATATGGCATTTCAGTCAAACCAAATTGCTACAGTAATCGCTTTATTTAGGATTACTAGTATTCTTGAGATTTCTGATATTCTTATATCGAGCAATACTTAAACAACTGGTTTTTTTGGTGCTTGAAATGATTTCCATCCACTCAATTGCATTCTTAAATCGAGTGGTTCATTTTCGAAAAAAAAGGTATCACTTCTTACTCATTTTTGGAGAACTCTCTAAAACGAAGAGGGAAGCTGTAAATCCCAGCTTTTATACCAACTAGTTTTATAGTGGAGCATATAATAGACTTAACATTTTTTCTCTGTACTTGAGCTCGAACCAGGAAATTGTACAGCTGCTTATGGAGTTGTATTTAGTATAACAAAAAGAATGGAGATCGATTTGTTAAACACAAAAAAGTGTCAATTTTCTTCTCTTTTTCTAAATGCGATGTATCTCTTGAGATTATCTGGTGTATAGAGAACAATTCAAAGCTAGTGAGACAACACAAAATTGGAAGGATATTCTTTCTTTAAGGATTTTATTCTCTGTTATCAACAATTGATTGTTGCAAACTAATTAATGAATACAATGTTCTTTACCAAATTTAAGGCATTTATACTACTTGACCTGCCTTATACTTGCATTCATCCAAAGCCAGCTAGCACCAAGGCAAATATGCATTTACTTGTAGTCTCGGGTATTTTGTCTATGCGATTTTAAGAAAGACGCTTACAAAATAGAAACCTTTTTTTGGGGGAACATGTAACCTTACACTCGTGTTCATTGCTTTATAAACTCAGTTTCTTCCCCGGACACACTATTGTCTTTTTTTTTCTCCTACATGTGATTATGGTTCTTTTGTCTTTCTCTGTGTGCCTAGTTTCTTTCTTTCTCTTCTTCTTTTTCCTTATTTTTTTTTTGGCTTTTACTGAAAGAAGGGAATGCATATACCTTGCCTTCCTAACAAAAATATGTCTTCCGATTCTCAACGCCGGCAATCTTATTTAAACAATAACAGCGCTTTTGACCTTACCTGGAAAAATTACATCCCTTCGCTATCTGATTTTTGCTACTGCTTCAAACAAGGAAACATACGCTTAGAAGATGATATCGTTGTCGAGCCAGCTTATTACAACGATCATACACTACATCGAGGAGATGTCCTGAACAGCTCAAGAGACTGGGAATTTGAGTCAGTTCTCAGCCAAAGTGATTTTGTTACCCGAAATCCATTTGGCCACAATGACAATACAGCCAGAAGAAAAAAATCGCACAGCAAACGAGGGTCTAGAAAGAATCGGTTTGAAAGACCAGCTGTTATGGAAACAGATATGGAGGATGAACATTTTGCTGGCTATGACCTCTATGACAATGAAGATGCTGAATTTTTGGCTGATGACCAAATAGCTCACCTTGCTTACCATAGGCCTGATTTAGAGGTAACCCTAAACAAAAAAAAAAGACGCCAATAGATACTAAATAAATTATCAGGTGACAGATCAGTTTGGTGAAGAAGAATATGTTCAGTATGCTCATGGGCCAATTGTTCAGGAAATGCATACTCAACGAGAATTTTATGCAGCCAGAACAATGCCTGAAATACACTTTGATGATCAAGAGAGTCTTTCATCAAGGCCTTTGATAAATGAAGCAGCACAAAATTCTTTAGGCCATCAACTAA
The DNA here is from genome assembly GCA_025331435.1 of Choanephora cucurbitarum. Classification (NCBI taxonomy): domain Eukaryota; kingdom Fungi; phylum Mucoromycota; class Mucoromycetes; order Mucorales; family Choanephoraceae; genus Choanephora; species Choanephora cucurbitarum. The sequence continues at coordinate 37,316 of JAIWNI010000106.1, read as the reverse complement.
AAGACGCTTCAGACAAACTGAATTTCGTGAAAAACAACATGATAGACACTAGTTCTCAGAACAGTCATGATGAAACAGATAGACACACATTACATACCTTGCATCCCCATGAAGAAAGGTATGTCATAACGATCTGGACATTAACTAAAATAGTAATATACCTTATGTATTTCTAGCAATCTTATTGTTACATCAGCTATTGACTCAGTTGCCAGTGAAGCTCTAGATGTCTATGAAAGTACAGCCAGTCAATCACAGCATATCACAAGGCGATATTCCGATGAGCTACATTTACCATCACTTCATGATAATACCCCTTTTGTATCTGACCAACATCCATTCAGCTATATATCAGAACAAAACCAGAGCAATTCAAACATCCAAGAGTCTTCCAACAACGAACTTAATGTTCAGTCAGTTCTTGATATCGGCAGGAAATGGCTAGGTGTCTAAGCAATATTCTAAATTATTATACCATTTGAGCTGAAAAGAAGCTTATTGTTAACATTAAACATCTGTACTTGATATTCTGTACCTTCAGCTGTTAGGAGTTTGCAAACAAGGCTTTAGTTGGTATGCCTAAAAGTGTAGAGCTGATGTCCATATTTGAATAATGTGTTTACACCACTGTCATGATCAAATACTACTGATTTCACTCTCCCTTCTTTAAGGTTCTGACTTTAAAACAGGACATAATTTGGCAAGTATGACACAATGTCAATCACTTGAGATATTAAAAACCAGCATGACATAGTTCGATCTTTTTCTTTTCTCTTTATCTACAATGGAATACATCAAAAGCCTCTTTTTACAAAACCAGCCTAATCCTACTGTTAAAGTAGACAACGCGAATCATATCTATCGTAGTCATCATGCTGAACATGGATTCGTAAGTACACCTCTTTATCCCAAGTTGAAGAAAGAGGATTGTACAATTGCAAAAGTTTGGAAAGAAACAGTCAAGGATAATGCTTACAAGCCTGTATTTGGATATAGACCTTTGATCAATGTAAGTGTTGTATGCCTACTAGAAGAAAGAGACGTTCTTTTCTTTTCACTTTATATATACTCACCAAAAGAAAAAAAGATACATACAAAGGAGTCAAAGCCAAAGAATCCAGATGATAAGCCAAGAAAATGGTCTTATTTCGAACTTGGTAATTACGAGTGGATGAATTATCGTGAGGCCAATGAAAAAGTCGAAAAGGTTGCCAGTGCACTTCAGCAACATGGCTTGAAGAATGGTGATATCGTCATTTTGTTCTGCAAAACACGGGCTGAATGGATGATAACTGCCCTAGGTAAATTGTTATTGCTTTTTTCTTTTTTGAACAATAATGAGCTTTTGAGCTAACCCGTCGTCGTCTTTCCCTTCTTTAAAACCAAAGCTTGTTTTGCCCTGGGTTTAGTTATCACAACTGCTTATGATTCGATGCCAGCTGATGCTGTTAACCATATCATAAAGGAAACTGAAGCAAAAGCTATTTTCACTGAGGTAAGAGATAAAAAAACACAACTAGTTTGGTTAGACGACTCACATACGTCAACAGACATCCTTGTTTGGCACACTCAACAAAGCATATAAAGAACTTCCAAAAGAAAGCCAGCCCAAGTTTGTGTTTTACACTGGAAAAGAATTTGAAGCACCTGAAGAAGTTAAGAAATTCAAGGATAGTAAAGCCGATGACGTAGAGATCGCACACTTTGATGAGGTCCTCCAAAGAAATGTAGATAAGCTCGAAGTTAAGGTGCAGCCCAAGCCTGATGATTTAGCTCTGATTATGTACACCTCTGGTTCTACTGGTGCTCCTAAAGGTGTTGAGCTAACACACGCCAACATCATTGCTGCCATGGGTGCGGCTGAATATTTGGTAATTGAGCTTTTGGCTCATGGTGACCACTCATACATTGGCTTCTTACCATTGGCACATGTACTTGAATTTCTTATTGAATTTATCATGATATCACTTGGTATTCCTATCGGATATGGTAGTATTCGTACCTTAATGAACGAGTTTGTATGTGGACCCAATGGAGAAGGTAAGGGTGACGGCGACTTGAAGGCTTTGAAGCCTACTATCATGGCCGGCGTACCAGCAGTTTGGGAAAAAATCAAAAAGGGTGTTGAGTCACAATTAGACAAGCAACATTGGGCTGTCAAAAAGACATTTGAAGGTATTGTTTACTTCATGTAAATCTCAGAAAAAAAAGGCAGGTTTCATTGATATGTTTTGTTCTTAGCTGCTGTCGAAATGAAATGGCGTATGCTACAATTCTTTGGCAAGCCAAACAGTCTGACTGATACATATGATGCTATCATCTTTCGCACTATTCGAGATATCACAGGTGGCCGTTTACAGTACGGTGTTTCTGGTGGCGCACCTGTTTCGTATGAAACTCAGAAGTTTATCACATCCACCTTGTGTTATATGCTTCAAGGATATGGTCTGACTGAATGCTGTGGTTTAGCTGCAGTTACGTTACCTAACTTTGGTCTAATGACTGGTGCCATTGGCCCACCTTCTCCTTCAATCGAATTCCGTTTTGTAGATGTACCTGAAACAGACTACAAAGCTGAAGATAATGTTGGAGAATTGTGGCTCCGAGGACCTTCACTCATGCGTGGCTATCATAAGCGACCAGATTTAACTAAGGAAGCAATTACCGAAGACGGTTGGTTCAAGACAGGCGATATTGCACGCCTAGGCTCTGATGGCATGTTCTCTATAACGGATCGAGCTAAGAATCTAGTCAAACTGGCCCATGGTGAATATATTGCGCTAGAAGCACTTGAATCCAAATATCGTAATTCTAGCAGCATCAAGAATATTTGTCTGGTTGCAGACAGTGATAAATCATACATAATTGGTGTAGTCGAGCCATCAGATAACAACATAGACAAAGACAAGCTCTTGAAGGAATTACAACAGACAGCCTCTGCAAGTGGTTGCAGTAAAGTCGAAACTGTCCAAAACATTGTTGTGACCAGAGATAAGGACTGGCAAAAGGAATTTATGACAACAAGTGGAAAGATTAAGCGTAAAGATATTGTTGAAAGCAACAAAGAAGAGATCAAAAAGATATACAAGTAGAATCCGATTTGCTAATAAACAAATGCTTCTTGCTTCAAAATTAAGTAAAAGGGTTTTGAGTCTGTCTGACAAGACAATAGTAACTTTTTTGTATGCTTTTTCTTTCTCTAAAGATAAAGAAAAGACACTACATGGTAATACTAAATCCTTCGTCTTTGCATTGAGTGGGAAAATGCATATATACTCTCGCCCAACAGACAGCAGTCTGGGGCAATGAAGAAGAGCCTATGAGTCATTCAGTACTCATCAAACAAAATAGGAAAGACACACAATTCAAGTGAAATATGATTGGTTAGAGATTGCTTCAGTGTTATTACAATAACTCCACTGCCCAAGTCCACTTTCCAGCCAACAAGATTTACTATGGCTGTCAGCCAAAGTCCCCTCCTCAAAAGTACAGTACTCATTCTTCAATAAGTCTGGTTTTCATCTTTCGTTTGTATTATCTAGCGCTGATTTTTGACACATCAAAACTAGCTAAAATTGTCTTGACTTGAGTTTGAAATGTAGTCATTTTTATTTGTCATTGTACCTTTTTTTCTTCTAATCATTTTTTTTTGTCTTTTTCTTCTTATAATAGCACAACAATGGTAAACTGGTCTAGTTTGAGCACTATTGCTCTAACATTATCCTGCATTATTTCTGCCTCTGCGCAAGAGCAAGTTCCATTTGGCGTCCAAAAGACACATACCTTAAAAAATGCTTTAGATAAAGCGCATAAATTACTTCGTCACAACCTTTTGGTTGACACTCATAATGACCTTCCCATGTAAGACAGACTATATGTCTAGACTGATGTGCGTTTTCGCTAATACATACATTGACACTCATTCCTCCACCTTATTGTTTTCTATTTATTTATTTAGGAACCTGGCTTTTGAACACAAAGGCAAAATAAATGACCTTGATTTATCTCGGCTTGATTGGGGGCACACAGATATCGAGCGTATCCGAAAGGGTCACCTGTCAGGCCAATTTTGGAGTATCTATTATGATTGTGAAGACACTTCATCCAACCAAGTTGTCAAAGCCTTAGAATCTATTGATGTAACAAAGCGAATGATCAACAAATATCCAGATGTATTTGAGCTGGCTACCAATACAAAAGAATTTACCAGAGCTTTTAAGAATGGGCGTGTAGCCTCCGCAATGGGTATGGAAGGAGGTCAAATGATTGATAGTTCAATGGTTGTATTGCGCCAAATGTACGAGTTGGGTATCCGTTATATGACTGTAAGTAATCAATGTATTCCTGCTCCTTTTTGTTTTCTTCCATTTTCGCTCTCTCTCTAAGCATGTTGTTTAATACATTAGCTCACACATAATTGTCATACACCTTGGGCCGAGTCTTGTTGCGATCCCAATCCACCACCATTTGATAAAGGCCTTGGTCTTACTGAATTTGGAAAGAATATTATTCTTGAAATGAACCGTCTTGGTATGATGGTCGATATTTCCCATGTTGCTCATGCAACTATGCATGCTGTACTCAATACCACTCGGGCACCTGTCTTGTTTTCACATTCATCCAGCCATGCACTCTGTAATATCGAAAGAAATGTACCTGATGCTGTTCTTAAGCGTTTAGATGAAACAGATGGTGTGGTCATGGTCAACTTTTACAACTATTTTGTCCAATGCGACCCCACTAAGGAAGCCACCTTGCAAGATGTTGTAAACCATATTGAACATATTGCCTCTGTTGCAGGTCGCCATAGAGTTGGTCTTGGGGCTGACTTCAATGGTATTGAAAAGACACCTGTCGGACTTGAAGATGTCAGCAAATACCCTGATATCTTTGCTGAACTGATTCGCCGTGGATGGTCTGATCATGATCTCACTGGTCTAGCTGGTAAAAACCTTTTGCGCGTTTGGTCCAAGGTCGAGAAAGTGAGTGAATCACTTCAAGAGACAAATACATTGCCTTCCGAATTACGATTGGATGACTTTCCCTAACTAGCTGAGGTTGTTTTAATAAATTTGAATATTTATCATGTTCTCGAGATGATTTGATAGAATTGCTTACTAACACTATAGTTTATCAAATGAAGCTATCTAAAACCCTTTTCTAACAAGATTACAACTACCTCTTAAAAAAAACAAAGGAACAAGAGAGGGGGAGTTTGGATTATTGAAACAAGGATAAATAAGAAAGACATTATATGCTCAGTTAAGCTGTTCGCCGAGTTTGAGAAAGGGTAAATAAGAGCAACAATTTTATTTCATTTCAATTTCATTCAAAGAAAAAATTAGAAGTCTATTAGCCAGTTTTTTATGAGAAAAAACTGTTTCCAAGGGTAACCAAACGTGGAGGTTGACTTCTATCTACCCTCTTCTCTAACTTGCGGTGTGAGATACCACTTGATCCAGTTCTAGAAAGAAAAGAACCAAGGGAAGACCATACCAAGCCTAGACTGAGTCACCCGCCGGGGTTAAAGTCGGCTTATAACAGGATAGAGAATTTTCACATACAATATGAGGAGATATGGAGGTGAATCTCCCAACCCATACGACGCTACTTCTACTCTCGCGAATTGCTTCACTTTGTCTCCCAAGCCAGAACCTGCCTCGTGCCTCTGTAATATATTGGGTCTGCTGTGCGGCAAGTGTAGCCAGTCTAGCTCCAGCTCATCCCTCCTCTCGCGTACTGTTGAGAAGAAAAGGATACTGCCACAAACTAGGTGAAAGAGCTCAACCTTTCTCTACTGCTCCTACTAAAAGGACTAAAAAGCAAAAGAAAGAGAAGAGCGGAAACACATGAGATCAGTAAGCACCCATCACTCACATGCCTCCAACGCATTTGCTATAAAGCATTTACGCAACACCTTTCTACATCCACTTTATGTTCGCTACCACCGTCGTCAACGCCACAATAAAGGGACTATCCTAAAATGTGCGATAGCAAGAATCACCTTGCCCTTGAGTGAAAGAAAAAGGAAAAAAAAAAAGAAAACACCCTTGGTTTTTGAAATATTAGCTGTTTACGAAAAAGCAGTCTCACTAGTGACGAAAGCATTATCATATGATAAAGCTATAACGACTTTGTTTGCATAAACTAGTAGAAAATAAACAAAAAGAGGATCATTAGAAAGGGCTCTCCATCCTTCTCTTCGTTTATGCCGCTAATGACATTCATATCAACTCCTCTAGAATTAAAGTGACACATAGCCAACACCCGAAATAGGCGGAGCAAAAAAGTGGAAAACCACGATAATAAAAAACTGATTTTATTGCGAAGACAGTTTTTCATTAAAAGAATCCAAATGCCATCTAGGTGATTAGATACATGCAAGTTTCAATGTCATTACAATAAACAATTGTGCGTGATAGTCCGTGTCCAGCCATCTATAATTGCTACTCTGGATATATCAAATGCTACAGTCAAAATATATCTCAGCTCACTCAAGTAAACTGTTCAATCAGCCCCCCCCAACAGGGCATGCATAACACATTAGGAACTCGAAATCATCAATCCAATTAAACACTCTAGTAAGCTCTTTGTTGCAAACCTCTTTTGAGATGACTAGTGCTGTCAGGTATTCAGGTACAATAACACTCATTCAAGCTGTGTTCCTTCTTCTTTACTATTATAAAAATTGATAGTGATTATAACAACTGTTGCATCAAAATGAATATCATGTAGAGCGTGTTAAATACAAGCCCCCAGAAATAACACTCAATAGCTCTTTTAGTACTATGCAGGATTGTATTTTAGCACAAAGGAAAGCCAGAAGAATGTTTGTGTTGCATCTATGATAAATCAGCATAAATTAAATTTTGAATTTCTACCTCCTTTTACTTCTTTTTGTTTCATTTTGTTTGCTCATGTCCACTGAAAATCGCTACGATGCAATACCAGATAGTGAGCGACACAACGGATCTCAAGCAGAAACAAGTTCCAATTCGCTAAGGCGTATGAGAAGCTTTGAAAATAAATACTTGGCAGACAAAAACAAGCTTTTAAGATTGATTCTTATCTGTATTCTATTGTTGATTAGTCTGCTAGTAGGTTTGGCAGCGTTTCTCCCTGATAGTAGACAGCACAAAGGATATATGAACATGAAAGAGCCTATAGCGCCTGGAATTTCTGTAAAAACATTTGAGGTTGGATTATCAAAGTGTCATCAAATTTCGAAACAAGCTAAGGGCACATTAAGCAAGAGCAGTATCCGATCAAAGAATCCAAGGGCACCAGATAACGTTCAATCCATTCTCTTGAAAAATGCAACATTATGGGATGGCGAAGGTAACGTGGTGAACGGAATAGATATTCTAATGGCCGATGGCGTGATTCGTGAGATAAATCACAACATTCGCACTACCAAAAACGCATCAATCATCGATGTCAAGGGACATATTGTATCTCCTGGATTAGTGGATATGCATACGTAAGAAGAGATGTATATAGCTGCTTTAAGAGAGTTCATCGTTCTTCTATAGTCATTTGGGTGTGATGTCTTGGCCTAGCCTTTCAGGCACATCAGATGGAAACGAGGCTGTTCAACCTTTAGTTCCATTTGTCAGGGCAATTGATGCTTTCAATCCTTCAGATAAAGCTATCAATATTGTCTCATCAGGCGGCGTTACAACAGCTCTTGTTCTGCCTGGATCAAGCAACTTGATAGGTGGTGAAGCTTACGCTTTCAAGCTAAGGCCTGTCAAATCCTTAAGTAACCAAGACATGCTTGTACAGGCAGATGTTGACGATGCACTTGAAAAGAAATGGCGATATCTTAAAATGGCATGTGGAGAAAACCCAAAAGTAAAGCAATGGAAATGAATAGCAGAATCACTATTGTTTTGCTGAGCCTTCCTTTTCGATCCTCCCCCACTATTTAGAACAATTATGGACGTCGTCAACAAAGAATGCCATTAACACGTAAGGCACCTTTGACAAATTATGTATACAACGATAGACTCTAGTAAATAACTCACAGCATCATTTTTTTGTAGGTATGGGAGAAGCTTACTTGCTTCGTCAGGTATTTGCAGATGCTCAGAAATTAGTAGAAGCTCAGAATGATTGGTGTTCGATTGCTGAAGAGATAAGCTATAACGATAAATATCAGGATTGGCTCCGCCTTGATCGAGCATTTCCTGACGACATTAGCTTGGAGTCACTAACTGCATTATTAAGAGGCCAAGTAAAGCTAAACATTCATTGTTATGAAACTCACGACATAGAAGCCATGTTGCGACATGCCAAGGAATTTGGGTTTGAAATCAGTGCTTTCCACCATGCGTTAGAGGCATATCGAATTCCGGAGCTTATCAAAAAAGCATCCAACAACATCACTGTAGCTACATTCGCTGATCATTGGGGTTTCAAGAAAGAAAGCTATGGCGCTTCAACGAAATCTCCTAAAATTTTGCTTGATGCAGGCATTCCTGTTGCATTCAAAACTGACCATCCCGTTATTAATTCACAACACCTAGCATTCGAGGCAGCTAAGGCTGCACATTATGGCCTAACTGAGCAAGAGGCTTTTAAAGCAATAACTTCAGTTCCCGCAAACGCTTTAGGTTTGGGTCATCGATTAGGATCCTTGAAGACCGGTTATGATGCCGACGTTGTCATATGGGATCGCCACCCACTATCGTTAGGTGCCTCTCCGCTCCAAGTATTTATTGATGGGGTTCCTTTGTTTGAACAAAAGCCAATTGAGCCTGCAATGGAAGCATCAATGCCAAATGGTAACATGGAGGCTTCAACGATTAACAAGGGCTCCAGAAATTTTATTATCAAGAATATCGGAAAGAACTATTTGAACAAAGAAGCAATTAATGATTTTGGAACTTTGATGGTCATTAGAGAAGGAGAAATATTATGTGCAAGCAATTGTGACCCCAACTCGATCAGAGAAACCGATGAAGCCTATGAGATAATCGATATTAAAGGTGGATATATCTTACCGGTAAAGTGTGGATAAATACTAGGGAGGCGCTTTTTCAGGAACGTACTAGGATTAGATTCTAATGAATTTTTTTGATAACTCATAGGGTATTGTAGCCGTTGGCTCAAAATTAGGATTGAGTGAAATACCATCTGAAGGCTCTACTAGCGATGGCATTGTTCCTTCATCTTATTCTACTAATCCAAAAAATGTCATAGAAGCTATTGATGGTCTAAAGTTGGGAACAAAAAAACTCAAGGAAGCTTATAAAGGAGGTGTCCTGACTACCATCAGTTCTCCAGTCTCTAAAAACATTGTCATGGGTATCAGCACTGCATTCAAAACAATAGCCGAATCAAGTAAGCAAACCTCTTTTATTTTGTTTCCTATCTTCATCTCTAAAGATTTGATCAGCTCTAGATCAAGACGCAATTCTCTCTCGTCATGCTGCTTTACATCTGCAGATTGGCGATTCTGTCAAGTCAAGCGACTTTCCTACTATTTCTTCTCAAATTGCATTCCTACGAGATTTGTTCACTAATCATGCAAATTCTGACAATTGGTACGGCAAAGCTGTACGCGGTGAAATGCCTATTGTTGTGTCAGTAAACAACAAAGACGAAATTGCGTCTATCATTCGGCTCAAACAAACTATTATACCCAATGCTCGTCTGGCTATCATGGGAGGCGCAGAATCGCATATCTTAGCTGAACACTTAGCCAAAGCAAACATTGCCGTCATCTTGCGGCCTCATCTGTGTACACCTGATCGATTTGATTCGAGTCACTGTCTAACAGGGGCACCTTTGACCGAAGGCACAGCGGCTCATATATTGCATCAACATGGTGTAAAAATTGGCTTAGGCGTTTCCTTCGATGGATGGGCTCGTAACTTGGCTTGGGATGCAGGCTGGATATCTGCTACTTCTCCTTCTGATGACTTGTTTGTCTCTGAAGCGGATGCAATTGCTTTTGTTACTACCAATCTTCAAGAGATATTTGGTTTAAAGACAGACGATCAAGCCGGATTTCATTCTGAAGATCAGAGTTTTGTTGTATGGTCTGGTAGTCCACTTGATCTTAAGAGCAAACCTTTGTTTACATATGCCAAAAAGGATGGGCTTCAGCCTTTCTAAATAAGAATACAGGTGTATGAAGGGGGGATTTTTCTTTCTTTTGAACCTAATAAAGACAAACTTAGAACACTATCTGCTGTTTTTATAATGTTAATTGTACAGAAGGATGAGTTTTATTTTTTGAGCACTGTTTTAGAACCTAAACATTAAAGCTCATAACCAGATCGTGAACATGCAGTCGGACACATTTGTTTGATGTCCATTCAAAACGAACATGTTGAATGATGTCTGCTAGTTCTAACGTATCTAAAAAAAAAGAAATTAACGTTAACAAGGCTTTCCTTACTTTTTTTGACCAAATAAATAGCTACTTACTGTCGGGCATGGCAAATGAAAAAACTTTATGAGGTTTTTGCGAACCACCCTCTGGATGAGATGTGTTTAAGCCTTGAGAAAAGCTACTGGTAATCATACCGAGCAAACTCAAGTTAGTATGCCAGACACGTACATTGGGTTCAACAAGAGAGCAGGTGGCTATTAACTTGGCATCTGGAGAGAAAGCAAGCGCAGAGACAGGACCAACGTGTCCTTCAAGTACAACTGATCGAGTAGCTGTCCTAACGTCGTAAATGACTGAGGCTCCTTCTAATGTCCCAAGTGCTAGTTTTTGAGCGCTACCACTAAAATCTACTGAAGGATAACTACAAGAAAAGAGAGTGTTAATCTGAGCCAAGACAATTGAGAACAAGCATATTGATTTACGTTTTAACTAGATCATGTAAAATGGAAGTAACAGATGGTAGCATTGCCTCTCGTAAGTGAGGTATATTGGGATCCAGCGTCTTCACGACAGCTTCGACTACACTATGAATGTGAGAATAGAGCAAGATAGGTTCCTTTCGTACAAATGACCCGACAATTTTGAGGCAGCGCATACGATCGTTGACTGTTTTTGCATTGATAGTATCAAATGTCAATGTGTTGATAACTAGAGGCATATTAGTTCTTGATATCTGAAAGACAGCCATTTTGGCACCGCGGCTAACTAAAGCCATGACAGGTTGCGTATCAGTTGCGTAAAGAAACAATGTCCTGAGTACTTCTGCAGCATTGATGTATATCTCCCAAGTTTGAAAGCCTTGGCTTAGAAGTTCCATTGAGGAAAGTGTACGTGCCATAGATCCAGTAGAAAGACTTTCAGTAGTATGTTGGCGCGATTCATCAAGTTCAGCATCAGATAAAAGGATTGTCAAGCTAAGTGCGGTTGATTTACGGACCCGGGGACTAAGAATATGTGGTTGATCACAGCCCATAATACCAAGCACAATGGATGCACGGGCCATCATTTGGGGTCCATTATTTTCTGAAGCAATAGAAGTTGGCACTATAGATACAATTGAACAAGATCAATAAACTATACGATCCATCTTTTCTAATGACAAAGAAAATGCATTTTTCTTCTTCTTACAAAAGGCTTCCCAATAATCCACTAAAGACTCAACATCTTGTTCTGAAAGACCAGCAATAGCACTTGAAAATAAAGACCGAGCTTATAAAAAAACATTTGTAAGTATATATCACACCTCGATATGCTACATACTCACCTGATGGATCTTGCCAATACTTGCTAAACAATGATAATGATGGGAATCGATATTCTTGTCCAACAATCAAAGGTAGAGCCATAGCATATCCAGAAATTAGATCAGAACTTCTGCTTTCTTGTCCAGCCATGTACACTATCGCTTTTCCTAATAAAGCAATGGATAATAATCGGATGGCCGTCATCGATGGTGAGATGGTCCAAGCTTGTCTCTCGTTCTTAAGTGGAGCAAGCACAGATACATTCCCGTTTGCCCTAACAATTTAGTTGTCAATCCTAAGCTAGATGCATACTCTATCGTTCTGGATGCCTACCCTTTTAAGCCATAACTTATGTTTGGATGCGATTGTTTTGGTAGGTCCAACGAAGAACTACATATCTGTTCAAATGCTTCGCTCACATGCCAAGATACAATGACTGACATGACTGCTTTGATCAGCTCTATCTTTCTTTCATTTAAGGCGTTTGGTTGTTTGCTTTCTTCCACGTTATCGAGAGGATCGTCTTTATCAGGTCTAAACGTCAAAATATCGGGAACAACTGCATCAAAATTCGATAATAGAGAAGCCTTCAAAATGGGATGTATGGTATTGTCTTGAGAAGCATTTTCAGTAGCCAAATGAGACATGCGAGTGTATATATCATGAACAATACGACGTATGTTCACTGTAAACACTTGTGCAATGCTCGTTGATGTGTGAGAGGCTATATAACAAGATAATTACCTAAAATAAGTATAAATATAAAAAATAACATCTTGAACATTACCATTATGTTTAGTTATAATAGGCTTCACTTGTACTGTTTGCTTACTACCGCCTACATTCGCATTTTGTGCCATATCATTGACAGGCCATCGATCGTCTTCAAGTATTTGGTGTGCACTCTTGCCATGAAGAATTCGATCCAAGTGAGCAGTTTGCATCTAGATAAAAGAGAATCAAGTTAAGCAAATACTATCTAGACTTGACGTATGTTTGATTACCTGCCAAATGTAAGCACTTTCATCGTGGTATCCAAACACTAAATAATCTTCAGATGTTCTCCATTGAATTTTAGATAGAGGATGAGGATATCCAGGAAAAATAAACAGGCTGAAAATATCTTTAAATAAATACTATTGAACTTCTATCATGCCTGCAAACTATACCAAGTCATCGAATCCACTGATATCAGAGCAACTGAATTGTCTTGTGCGATTGACACAATACATCCTCGAACACGCGAGTCTTTTTGCTCGGCAGGCTCAATAAATGAATCGACTGGCATGCAATGGACTGCGCACGATGATATGTATTTGCCATCACTACAAATCAAAAATCGTATTAAATGGGATGTTCCTTTCAACTCTCTGCTTTCAAAAGCTTTCCAGAAAGAAATACACACACAAACAAAGATAGAATACATTACATGAGGTTCCAAATTTTCACAGCGCCATCTTGTCCACCTGATATTAAATAACGTTGATCTGATACATGACGTTCAGGTACTACAATGCATGTTACAGCACCTTGATGAGCGTGCTCAAAAACTCGTACATCATCACGTCCTTCTATATATCTTGAAATGTCTGAAAGATGAAGTAATGCTAATGATAATGGTACGACACAGATTGTTCCTGAATCTGTTTGAAAAAAAAACAGCAGTTTGAGAATGTTGTTCTTTTCTTCTACAAAAAATTTGAATCAAGCTTTCATACCGTAGCCAATAGCCAAGTGATTTGTATTTACAGGAGCAGTTGCTGTAACTTGACCAAAAGAAGGATTGCTTTCATGTTTTAAAGGCCATATGGACGCAAAAGTTGCATCTAAGTTATTTCGATAAAAAAAAAAGAGGAGATGTTACTCATTCCAGATATTAAGCATAAGAAAAGCAAATTCCAACCTATACTATAGGTAACTTCGGAGGACTGTTGTTGGAGAGGTATAACAGAAAAACCAGATGCTTTAGAGGAGTTTACTATGTTCACAAGCAGAAACTGGTTCTGGATTCCAGGTTTCTGTATTATGGAAGTAACTGTGCTATGATGCTCATCAAATTCTATATTTAAACAGGTTAAGTCAATATTTGATACAACCAACAGGTTTGTCTTTCTTAACCTTGATCGCCAAGTTCATAAGCACAGACAGGGATAAGTTGGTATGTATCTTCTTTTAGCTCTAGTTGATAATAACAGATATGGCCATCCTACATTGATCAAAGTTATTAAACAGCTAAAGCGCTTGTGAAGCAATAGAGCTATTACTTGGTTCCAAACAGCAAACTGATTGCTGTCAAAAAATGCTCCGCCTGTCCATGGTGAATTCAGACTGGCTGATACTTCTGACTGCAATTGTAGTTTCATTTCTCGTATAGTAAACAGCTAAAAAAACAAAAGTAAATAGGGCAGTCTATAAAGTTCCAAAACTCAGTCAAGTTTTACCATCACTTTCTCATCGCTGAGGGCCAGAAACATATCTGGTTGGGTTGGATTGCTCAGGAGATCAAAAGCACGATCAAGCGGCGTACATGTGTTGGCTCGATCCTTAAAGATGACATGTTTTGTAGAGTCAAAATCCCAGACATCTAGCTTTCCGTCGATAGTGGCAGTCAAAAGTCTTGAAGACTTTTGCCCTAATAGTAACAAGAGTAAATTTCAATGCTACGTGTACCACTTTCACTCTAGTTTATGCACCTGGATCAAAGAAATCTAGACAAGTAACCCAGTTTGAATGGCCGCCCCAAACGCGAACAACCTATAGCCAATCAAACAACTTTATCAGCATAAATATTGACAAAGAGCCTGAAATAATTTACTTCAAGATTAGATGCGTTTAGGATGGTGATCTCATTAGCTTGTCCACAACAGAAGATATGTTTTTCAGAAAACTAGTATTGTCCACCCAACACTCTCATTTTAGTCAACAGTCATAACCCTATTCACTTTCTTCGCTTACTCGAGGAAACACTTTAAGAAAGCGAGGTACACCATGAAATCCAGCTGGATTTACTGCCTGACATCGACCATCTAGTGCACTCCAACGTGCAATCTCACTAAACATGAAGAGGTATAAACTTAAAAGAGAGAAATGCGATGTGTTATACAACGAACAACTCACCCGTCTTCAGAAGCACTGATCAATACATTCTCTGATTTCGATAGTGCATCTGTTTCTGCCTTTAAAACACATAAGGCAACAACGGGTGATTTATGACCAACCAGCATAAATGCATGCTACGTGAATAAAAAAAATCAATTTGTGTTGTTCAGAGAGACAAGAAGAACGAGAGAGACTTGCCTCTAATTGATTTTGCTGAGTAAGAGTATAGACCCAAATATTGCCATCTTTTTGTCCAGCATAAACATTTGGGTAATGACAAGTAATACAGCTTACATTAGAATTAGCAAAGTTGTGCCAAACCGCAAGCGGTAGTGACACAGAAGATGCCATTTAGCTATATATCAAAACTAAAGAAATTGAGAGAAAAGAAAACCACAATAGCTTATCTTATTCTTCTCTCGTGACGTGCGCGCGCGTGCTGAATTTCAAACCAATGACAAGTAGCTGTGATTTTTACATTCTACACTAGCTATGAGTTTTAGAGATAGTTTTAGGAAGAAGAGGCTAACACTCTTGTGTATACTATTAACCAGCCTATCTTCTTAGGAGTCGATGCGTATTGATTCTGTTATAAAAGAAAGTAAACTTACTTTCAGAGTATCTCTCTTGCTCAGATCAAACCACTACAGTTTCCAAGTTTGAGATTCGATTGCTATAAAAGTGAATGGCTTTATACAGCCTACTTGACCTTCTGATTTGTTCAAAGCAAGGCGGGAAGTGCTGGTTTGCAGCATAAAAAGTATAGAAGGAGTGCATCTTGTAAAACTGATAATAGGCAATAATGGCTATCACAGTGCTTTTCAGTATAACACAGAGACTAAGATTAAATCAAACACTTTGACTTACTGCTTTCTTTCTTAAGATTTGCAAAAGTAACAGGACCTTACCATTTATTTTCCTTGCTTATGTAAGCCTTCTAGATCAAATCGTACTCTTTTTAGATTTGCAAAACGAAAATAGCAAGTATTGAAGAAACCTATATCTGTAAAATTTTACTTGTTGGTTTCAATATCGAATAGCTAAAAAACAGTGCTACTATTCAAGCTTTTTTGTGCGTATACATACAGTATACTTGTTTTATGCATTATGCGGTATTGAACAGGTTGACTAAAAAGTCTACAGTTGCTCCACCCACTTAATTTCTCAATTTGGAGGTACAGAAGCAACTGTGCATACGCACTGATAAAAGAAAAAAAACCATTGTCTCACAAATGAGTGAGAAATAAAGAGACGCAAAGATGAAAAAGTATAATTTACACGTGTATTTGGTATTTATTCTACTAGTGAGGATAGCCAAAAAAAAACCAAAAAAAAAAAAAATAATAATAATAATTAAATAAAGAACAAGAATGGTATAGTAGGTTGAATATAAACAAGGAGGACATAGGAAGAAGAGAGAGAGAGAGAGAGAGAGAAATAGGTGCTTCTGCGCGATTAAAGCGGATGTGAGGGGATAAAGACAAAGATAAGAGTAGATATCAAGGAAAGCAAAAGGATGAAAGCTAACCAAAGCCAACCACGTTTGCGATGAATGCGTTTTACTGTAACATCTTGCAACTCTACATAAACAATGAACTGTATTTCACTACAATAGAAAGAAATTAGGTTTTTTCTTTTTTTTTTTTTTTTGTAAATCTATGTTTAAAGTACCTTATGCCATAGATAGCAAACCACCAAGCAAATTCAGTGACACTTGCAAGTAAAAAAGACCAACCAAAAAAGAAAGGAATGATAGGTAACCAACGAGTGGCCAGATCGCCTTCGCCCAAAAATATCAGCGATAGCTCTATAGAAAAGGCCAAAGTCAAGATAATGATGCCCAATACCAAGAGTAACCAAGATGTGGCAACAGAAGTATTCTTATTTAGTACCTGGTCCATAAAAAGTGGATAGTAAAAGACATTAAGGACTTCAAACACATGTGCTCGAGCTGAGTCAAATACGACTGGTTCTGGTCTCTCATTGACTTCAATTAAGGTCTCTAAAGCTCGTCTATGATCATCAGGCAAATGGATTGTTTGTGCAGCATCCATGATTGGCGAGCAATAAGTACGATAGATACGAGTTGCATTTTGAAGAAGATCATGTCTGCTTAAAGATTTATCGCCTGCTGTTGTACGAGATGCATAGGTGTCATAGATAGGTGACTTTGGTGTATGTGGTGGTAAAGGGCCTAACAGGTTATCAGTATCTGATGTCTCTACATAAGAAGACATCACAGTTGTTGTTGAGTTTGGCATATTGCGTTGATCTTTTCCAGCAGCAGATTCCAGGAAACGAGATAGACGCTGTCTATTCTGTCTATCCACACTCTGCAAATAAGCTCGCCATAGTTTGTCGTGCGTCTCTAGCTCCATAAGAAAGTTTAGGTTTTGATGCACCTTCCGTCTTCGCAGGAAAGCTGCAAAATTTGACTGAGTTAGAGGAGAGTAAGTATGTAAGCGCATCATTTGGTCTAAAGTAGGTAGACCATTCACACGAAGATTGTAATCTTTAATCTCTTGCCAGGCTTCCATTGGTGCTACTGCAAAGGGGTCCTGAAAACCATATGTTTTATGTTTAAGACTCTTATTCACAGGTGTACGACCCGGTTGTTGACTTTCGAGTGTACTTGTTAGATAAGGGTTGCTAGGGTAATCAAGCTGTGAATCGTTTGAAGAGTTCATTTCATAGAGTGGAATAGCAAGCCCGTGCTCTGTTTTCTTTTCTTCATCCTGAATTTTTCGGTTGAGATCGTTTTCGAGAGCTGATTGAAGTCCCAGTGCATGAAGTCTACTATTTGCTTGTCGAATACTCCAGGGTCTATGTGAGTTGGCATTTTCTTCGAGATTAGTGTAGACTTGAGGATGAAGTGCAGCAGGCTTCATCTTGTGCACGTTAAAAAAAGAGAGAAGGAAAAAAGAAAGAAAAGGGAAAGAAAATGATGTGTGTAACTAAAATCTTATTTCTTTTTAAACCAGATTTTTGTACTTCTAAGCCAATCAAAGAGAAACTCTTTTGATAAGTTTTTTTTCCAGACAAATGATATACTCTATTGAGTGTAAATCCATTTTAATCTTTGCACTCCTTTTGTCTCCTCTCACTATCTCTAACTTTTTTTTTCTCTCTCTCTCCAGAACCACTATTCACCCCAAAAATGCACTTCTGTTTTAATTTTCGTACAGGAAATAGACTTCTGTCTACCAATTAATATCTACACAAAATACAAGTTTATTCAACTCGAGAATCATAGGCTTTATTCTCTTTTTGATAGTCAAATCCTGTCATAATTATTCACTAAATCTATCATCAAGCTCTCTGGCCTAATTTGGCTGCTGTTTTGGGGGTGGGGATGTTCGATCTACCGCTTCCCGCATTATAGCACATGAAAGTGATATAAATAGTTTTTTTCAGCAGCACCTGCTATGCTTGTGCCTATTTGCCTTTCCAATTCAAACCTTGAATGCCTATGTATTTATACATTTGACTGTTTGGATTGCTTCGAAATACCGAAGTTTCTTCTCTTTCACAATTTGTATAAATTCGTCTTTTGTTACTGCCACGAATTTCTTCTTTTCTGAAGAAGACTTCAATCTCACTTTCTTTTCTGTTTCTCCTTAATAATGTTCTCGTCATCGACTCCTTCTGTCTCTTGTTTTTCAACCTGCTATATATTAAGCTTGCTTTTCATTATTGCTTTTTTGTTAATTGGTTGACTTGAGTCACGATATTTTATTGATATTAGACTACATTCATTTAGTTTTTTTTAGTTTCTGAAATGATTTTGTGGTTAGTGAAGCGTAGTTAAACAACACAACAAGGGATAATTGAGGCTTCATTACTTTTTTGGATTTTGAGCTCAACTACAAATGGGATGTCCTTCGAGAGACTCATACTACAAAACATTTATCCCGCCCTTTTTTTTTTACCCTTTTTTAATAGAAGTAAATCTTTGACTACAAACTATAAATTGCTATCTTGAGGCTCATAATTCCAGGACAATTTATATAAGCAAGCCGTTTTCTTCATTTCGGCATCTTTTTCAAATAATACTAGCACTTAGTAAAGTCAAGAAGATTGTGCCATGACATTTCATTGAAAGTAAACCATTCATGTAACACTAATGCACTGGTAAATTCTTAGCTATGACATTTGCCACTGAAGAAATCCAAGAGCTATTGCAAGATGACTTCCGAGATTATGTTTCGCTCTCGTTGTGCTAGCATTTCACTGTATTTATAGCAAATAAAATGCAATGTATTGCTGAAGTATTGTAAATCACTAGTAAGAAAAAGAGGATATGTCAAATCAATGAATAAAGTTCAAGCGGTATGTTTTTTTTTCGCTACTTACTGCATGAAAACTACATTCTTAGGAACCAACATCTTTCAAGTTTAAATCAAATTGATTGAATACCGTGTTAATTTGGATAAAGGCATTGTTTCGACCTATAATGATAATACTATTGATTTGATAAAACAAATGAATTAGATGATTATGAAAGATCAGACTTATTTTTTTCTTCACATACTGTCTTTGAATTTGGTTGAAGCTTCCTTTAGTAAACGAAGGACATGCGCAGGAAAAAACTTGCAATGTTTCTATGGTTAAGCTTGATCGAAAGAAGGCTGATAGATGACAATGTATTACAAGAAGAGCGTTCAGTTCCTAGTAAATAAACATGTAATATTTAAAAACAAAAAACCAGAAAAAACTCATAAGTCTGATGTTATCGTTTTATACTGTTGTGCTTATGTGCAAGACGCTCAGATTTTAGCTCTTAGATAGAAAGTACTTCTATTGTAATATTCGTGGTTATTATAGTAAAAAGAAACGTTTCTCTTTATTGGAGATGCTCTTCATCAAAAGATTGTAACAAGCATTTTAAATAGATATTTAAGTTGAATTCAATCATATCTTTTTTTTTCATTTTTTACTTACAGTAGAGCATCACATGGTAATGTTTACTTTTGGTTTCTGTCTTATGCATAAGGATCAGCATATTACTGCTGGTTGAATTGACAAAGGGAGACAAAGCAAAATGGTAGAAATGTAAAACGGGAGCATGCAAATCAGGAAGCTTTCAAAAGGAGAATATGATAAGTCGTACAATTTGTATACCTGCATATGTGCCTGCATTCTAAAATATCAATTGTTGTTTTCCTTCATTCGATATTGCCATTTGCCTCCAATTCTTCAGGTTAAGCTTTAACATCTTCTATATCGTGCCGCTGCGTATCTTTTCTCTTTCTGGACATACTAATCGAAAATCCAAATAATCAATTTATCATTCAGAGATCCAATAATGTCATATTTGTCAGTCTCCATATAATACACCTCTCTCAAGACACTTGGAAAGAAAGAGCAAAGAAAATGCTTAAGCCTAGTCACATTATACACAAATTGAATTGTTATTGCTTTGAATATTATTGATCTGGGCAAACTTTATGCTTTACTTATGACAATGTCTTAACCACAGCTGTCAGGAATAGCCTTAGCCTGTCTGACACAGCAACAACAGCCTCCTATTTCTTTTCTAGTGCCAAAACACTAACACCAAAATATGCTGTGATGGATTTGGATTTACAAATGATCAAAGAAGTTTTTCAAGTCTCCTTATTTGAACAGACCCAAGAGTGTTTTCGTGTGTAAAGCATTGTAATATCAACTTAGCTAGCAACAGAAAAAAGAATCACTGATTTAGTTTAATCCATAAATCTTTTACTATTTGAACCATGATTTATTATACCCAAATTAATGTCTAAAAAGAGAGTATAGATGGTCGACTTGGATGCTACAAAAAATGGGCCCAACTAAATGAAAAATGCTCTTTTCGGCCGGGTTTGATTGTTCAGAGCAAAAAATATATCAGTCAAATCATTCGAGAAAAAAAAAGGCTTTAGCCCTGCTTTATTTGTCAAAGTCTAGCTTACAAAAATAAATGATTTGACGCTTTGTTGATATACCGAACTATAGCTACCTTCATCTTTTGTCTGTGCTTTTAAGTATCAAATCCAAAGCGAATTATGGTTCCGATGATTAGCACTGAAGCTATAATGCGCGTCAGTCACAAAAAAAAAGAAAAGAATAGGGAAATTCGCGTTTTCACCTTAAAATTTTCTAAAGTTCAAACTTCTTCATTAATTTACATCTATTTGCGTGCGTGTCTTTCTCTATCTCTTGTGATATAGAAGCAACCACAAAGCAAGCGAAAGAAACCAAACCAAAACAAAGTGTATAAAAATGACAACTTTGAGAGAAGAGTTATGTACTTTGCTTGGGCGAGTATGTAATCGACCAAAGCTGTCTTCTCAAGCCTCGGCCACACTTGTTAAAGAAACTTTGTCTTCCATGAAAGAAGCATTTATCCAACCACTTAATGAATCTCCAAAAGACTCGAAGTTTAGAACAAGCTTGCAATCAGGTGAGCAGAACAATGATACGTACTTTATATCATTCAGGTGCACTAACCCTTTGAGACATTAGATAAAACATTCACCATTGACAACAAGGAATTTCGTGCGAATGACGACTTTGTTAAACATGCCATATTTCTATCAGATCAACTTGACATTAGTGAAAAAGAAGCCTGCCGACTATTACATGGTGGTAACAGCATAGCAGCTTCGATCAACTCAACTTCCTTGAATGCAACAGTTTCTCTGTACCACGACGAAAGAGGCTACACACTAGCAATATTGAACAACGTGTTGCAATACATCAAAGAACAGCCCTCAGATAGTTTTGCACGCTTGTTATTTATTCAATTTATAAAGGAATTGATGGCAACAGATCAAAGCTTTATCAAGAATCTTTTGACTTCAGAGAAAAAAATAGCCAAGTTAATCAGTACTCTGACAAACGAGAACGATTCAACTTCTACCTCAAGCACAACGGCTGTTACCGCTAACAATTCCCAAGTACAACAACAACAACAACCTTCTTCTCTTTTCCAGCCCCAGCAGCAACAATCTTCTCTTTTTCAACCACAGCAGCAACAATCCTCTCTCTTTCAACCACAACAACCACAGCAGCCTCCTGTAGATAGTCTAAAGTTTGATAAAGAAACAAACGCTTTCCACATTGAGCGCTTGGTAGAGGAGCGTGCTTATATGGTTCAAATACTGTATCATCTCGCTTCACTCTTCTGGTTATCAGAAGCTGATCTGCTGGCAGTGTTAGAGCATGTTCAAACTAAAAACTTATCAGACGCCTCTTATCCTTATTTAATGGTTGCTGTTCTGGCCGCACTCTCGAGTCGAAACAAAGAAAATCCAGAGAATCAAATAAGCAACAATGATGCATCTATTAAGAAGGTACATGAGCAAATCACGTCAAAGCAGTGGAAGATTAGCACTTCAAAAGCTCTCGTACAGATTCAATGGGGCCTTTTCCTTTCAGAGGCAGTAAAGAGAAAAGCTAGTATCCAAACAGTTATCGGTATGAACAGTGCGGAACGTATCAAGTTTATCGAGTCAGCTATTGCACTGGACGCTTTTGGCTTTATGAACAAGTATTTATTGTATTTCAAACAAGATTTGATTGACGACAACCGTGGAAATACCATTCGAACTTCAGATATTGAAGAAGCAGATATGGAAATTGATGGATTGATTGTTGACCCAAGCGATTATTCGAAGTTTGTTGCTAAAGTTTGGGAAGATTTCCAGAGATTCATTGTGCTTGAATTAGAAGCTTTTACAACATCTTTTGTTTTCAACATGTCTGACGTATTCAATAATCTTAAGAAGCCTTTACTTGAGGACATTGACAATGGCCTTGATAAAGATGTTGCTGAGAGTACCAATAGCTTAAGCCAATTTTTGACTCTTCTTGCAAGTATCTATCGCGACCGTCCAAATGCTGGCTTGAGCTTTTGGGTTCCACCAAATGGACTTAACCGATTCCTAGCCTGGCTTTTGGAGTTCAATTCTCCAGACACATATGCTGCTATCTTTGACTTTCTGGGTTCTATTGCTACTGGCGACAAATGTTCACTTCATGCACACACTATACTCAACATTGGTACTCATGCTCCTAATTTAAAGGGAAGCCATACAATCTCCTGGGGCAAGTTTTTTTCTACTCTTGAATTTTATAGTGAGCAATATGCCATGTATATCAATAGTGAAACTCCTCCCTCTTTACCTTTGAAAGAAGAAGAAACTCTCTATAAATTCATGTACCTCTGTCAACAAGTGATCCAATACTGTTGTGAAGCCAGGTCTAGTATTTGGAACGACTCCGCACTGCGTGCCTCTGAATTGATTGTCAGAATGATCAAATGTCCAACTTCTACTAGAATTCGAGCAGCTCTTTATCGTCTGCTTGCCGCTTTCTGTTCTAGTTGGGGAGGAGGCATCGATCTTGTTGGACAGAAGATTTCATTGGGTGTATGGCAAGTGCTAGAATCTTCAGATATGGTGATCGCTGATAAGATACTGGAGCCAAAGATAGAAAAGTCACATCTTGCAAATACAGGCTTTTTGTCTCATCAAGCTACAATACCAGCTAACAGCATGTTTAGTGGTGGTCATGCCGCTAGTCTTTCTGAACAATTGCAGCTGAAGGCAGTTATGAATGAATCAAATACTACTAAACCACCAAGACCAACACCATCATACTGCCTTCCTGAACAAAAAGCTGGTTTCCTCCGTGAATTCGAAGATGAAAAGGCTCGTCGTACGTACGTTGAAACTCAATCCATATTGGACTTGTTTATCTCGTTGATCCATACTCCATCAAAAAGAGAAAAGCTCATTTCTGGCTTCACTCGAGCAGCATCATCTATTCCATTTTGTTTGGGTAGCCGCAACAACCGCACTCCTGGCACAGCACCTTATATATCCCTTGTAGTCGATCGCATATTTTTGAAACTTGACAGCCTACAATACACTCATCCTGAAACGCAATGGCAACTGGCAGATGCATGTCTTCACATAATCGAAAACAGTATTGCGTCCTTTGATTTAAAGCCTATGTGCGATTATTTGAAATCTGTTAAGTCTGCTGAAACCCTCCTGCCAACTGATTTTACAAAGATGCTTGAAGGTGCCGCTCCCTCTGCCGTGCCTTCCAATAATATAGATAAGCAGGCAATGATCAACGAGCTTTTATCATATGTTACCCATCCTGGATATGATATTCTTTCTCGCATCTTATCAGGAGGCTCTCTTATCCACCAACTATTTAAGATTGTGGAAAAAGGCAAAGATGCCATTATCGAGATCAGTAAGAACAAGACCGAGAAAAATAAGTTCTTTAGATTATCTATGGTTCGCTGTTTACGCATTTTTGAACATGTGTTTGATAAACAAGACGCTTTTGTCAATATCTTTTTGCCTCAATTAACCGCCTATTCATCTGTGATGCCTATGGGTAAAATCAAGCTCGGTCAATACACTTTCCCTGAGCCCTCTTCTACTCTTCAATCACTAGCTAAACTGATGCTCTACAACACTGAGGTCATTGTTCAAACAGCACTCATGGTGAATTGCGAAGATGATTTAGAGATTTGTAAAAGTAGCATCAATATACTGAATGCATTAGCTACTTTACCTGACAACAGCCCTATTCCTTCAACAAATTCTCCTGGTCATATCCGTGTGCACATGGGTGGTATCGGCTCTAAATTGGCTAGTATTTTATCTACAAGCAGTGCGTCTTCAGCAATTATTTTGGGTTTTAGTCAACGCATGGAAGCAGAAAGAATAGAGAACATTTCTTGCGATGATTATGAGTACGACATAAACGTCATTCCTTTCTGGTTTGCTAAAGAAACACTCGGAAATGTCTATGACTACGAGGAACCTCCTTCTACTTTTTCGTCATCTGTCTATGCCTCCACCTTGGATTTACTGATAAAAAGCACAGGACTAGATATCGCGTCACCTACCTTTACTGAATTCTTGTTAGGCTTTGATGTCAAAGAACTTGAAGCTAAGGGTATGCAACACAAATCAATTTCAGCCAGCACTCCTTCTTATTTGGCATGCTTGAGTACCATCATACATGCCATACAAGCGAATGCCGAGCCCAACGTTGAAGACGCCATTGCTTCTCGCCCTGTCTTGAGTGAAAAGTTATATCAATTACTTTACAAGCTCAGTGCACGCAGATCAACAGCAACACCCACATTGCATTATCTGCGCAATTTGGACTCTTTCTACACTCAACAGTTCAAAATGATTGCCTCTCGTCTTGAGCGCCAAGTATCTGTTTTTGAACCCGATTTTCAGGGTCTTTTAGTATGTGATAACGGTGATAGTGTACAGACAGACTACTTCACAATGGTCAGTGTCTTGAATCAGCGCGCTTGGTTACTCAAATTGATTGCCTTGGAACTATATAGTGCCATTTGTTCATCCTCTAAATCAACTGTCTTTTCATTACTGAAGCTTCTCTATGGTATCGAGATAGATGATGCTACAAAAGAAATGGAAGCGATGGAGTTGGACCAAAAGAATTATGAACAGCCTTTATCTGAAATGTTGGAAATCATTCATTCACTTGAATTTAAATGGTGTGATAATCTGGATGAAGAAAAACCTCAAGCAGAACTCAAATACTTCAAGGACTTTAATGTTGACTTGTACCTTATCAAAAAAGAAGAAGGTCGCAAGATTTATGACATTTACAACATCTACAAGTATCTTCGTAAATATCAGATTGACAAAGTAAATGCTAAAGTGTATGGAGACGCAGATATTGTGCCCTTGGAATACGAGATGGGAGATATACTAAAACGCTGTGTCGCTCAAAATCGCCATTGGGAAATTGAATATGGTCGCCTTCATTGTTTACATGCTTGGAAGCAAGTTGTTCAAGTAACATTGTCAGATTGTTTCGATATGTTTGCATATGCTGACCGCGAACGCATCATCTATGATCTTCTTGCTGTATTGCTTCCTAAACTTGCAAGCAGCAGTCAAGAGGAAATCCTCAAGGGCCTCAGCGAAGTCGTTCTCAGTTTATTGACTCGATTAAGAAAAGACAAGCGCAAGCAATCTGTACTACAGTCTCAATTAGAACAAGATTTACCTATCCTGCCTGTCGAAAAATTACGACATGTGTTCACCTGTATTATCAGCGCTATCTGCGTCAAATCGACAACTTGTGATATTCGCAGTGCTTTATATTCAGCGATGGTTAATCTTTTGCAGTATATGGATCTTGAGACCAATCACTCAGCGAGTGTTGGCTTATCTGAAGCAATATGGGTTGAACTGAAGCAAAAGCTGTTTGATATTATCTTTCGCGATGCTTATTTTGGACTTGACACATGCAAGGCAAGCGCTTACAATGCTCTAGAATCGCTTTATGCTCTTGTTGGAAAAGATAAACGCTCAATCATGTATGACTACTTAACAAGCAGCAATAATTTGAAATTGATTGTTGATTTGAATGAACGTCTAAGTCAATTTTTGAAAGAAGGCAAGAAAGGTATTGTTTGAACGTCAGTTAGGATACGTAGAATTTTGTTGTATTCAATCTTTTCTTTTTTGTTATAGACACGTCTATTCTATTGCTGAATCATGAAGCCAAAATGTCTTTCTTCTTGCAAATATCAAAAACCATAGAGGGAACTCGTTTGTTGTTTCACAATGGCATTATGCTAAGTTTAGCTGACTACACAACTTCAGGCTTGCAGGCTGGTAAGTTAGTTTACAAAGGTTGGTTTAGTTGTTCAAAGCATGAAAAGCAATAAGCATTAATGCTTTATAAATAGATGATACTATAACCGAACACCAGAAGAAGGTTTTATCACCTGTGCTTGAGCTTGTGAACTCCATAGTGAAGACTGTGATTGATTATCAAGATATAGAATTGGAACAAATCAAGCTTTGGATTGCTAATCAAAGCATGATTTTGTCTATCTTGAGAGATAGTGAAAAGCAGATGACTCTTTCTTCACTTCATCTACTTCAGATGACCACTTCATTAATATACCAATTGAGCACTCAGCCTGGATATTTCAAAGATCTTGACAAGAAAGGACTCAAGCCGCTAGATGATGCTATGGTTAGCCTGATACCAAATTTCTGTGTCTCACAGGATGTGTTCTCTAAAGTTGCTCCATCCAACGCTGACGAAGAGAGATTAGCCAAGGAAAAGACTTCAGGTAAGAACGTAATCAATAATTTCATGAAAAGAGTTTTTGAAGCTCATCATCAGTTTTCAATTCAATTATAGGACCAAACCATCATACACAAAAGTCATTATTCGCGATTCTAGCTTACAAGTATGTTAACAATATCAGAAACAATCTATTAGCATATGCATTAGCTCTCACTTTCAACGACAATCAAAAAAGTACGTTTTTACATATCACTCACTCATACACACACTTACCATTTGAGTATAGAGTCTTTTACACCTATCTTCTCAAACATACTCGAATCTGTCAAGGAGCCTATTCCCAAATCTACACGTAAAGCTGTAAACACAACGCCGTCCTTGACTCATCTTGTTGGCTGTCTTCAGGATACTGGCAAGAAATTGAATGCAGCTATTGCCGATTTTTCGGTTCTTTGTGCCCAAAGAGAAAATGTAGCTTCACTCAAATATGAAGAGGTTGTTGAAATTGCACAGGATGCTATTCCTGAAGATTTAAGTATCGATTATGATAGCTTAAGTCGCTCGCAGCAATTCCAAGTGCTTTTTAGAGAGATTGATCATCGCTACAAATCAAAAGAGCAACAAATTCAAGACTATTTCTTTACTCTGGAGAATTCTGCTTTCATTCTTTGGCGCCATTTAGAATATTATTTGAAGATTGAATCTATGTCTATCTCAACAAAATACAATCCATGTGAGCGATTTGCTAACGAAGAAGTTGTTTTGTTCAAGCAAGCCGCTTTCCAAACCTCACCTGCTCTGATACAGCACCTAAAAAAGAGCTGTTCTGATATTTTAGAGCCAGTGCTCCAAAAATTAGGAACAATACCAAACCCTTCTAATCATCCAGATACTCTATCCGAACTATACAAGCGCATGCAAAAGTTATATCTCTAAAGAAGAAATTATCAAATAAAATTGTTCATATGTATAGAGCTAAAATGATAACTTAGAGTGTGTAAAAGAGGGAGGAGGTTTATTAAGATTTACGGCTACCATTGAAATCCCATGGTGTTCTTTGTCCCTCGAGCATTATAGAATAAGTGTCCATACTAAGCGCATACTTTTTTAGCATATTCAGTGCTGCTTTTGGTAATTTGTAGTCCTCTTCATATTCATAGAAATCATAATCTTGAAGCTGGAGGTGCTTTACTTTTGGAAACTTCTTGCAAATGTATTGGACGCAAACCTTTGTATAATAAGTGCAGCAGATATCAAGCTTCTTGATATTCATATTCGGCTGAATTTCCATCAATCGATTATCGGGATCCTTGAAGTCTTTCACAAAAATACTAAGGTTGTCCGCTACTGGGCACTTATTAACAATGTCATCCAAGTCTTTGATTGTTGTTGAGGAGAAAGTGAAGAATTGCAAATCTTTTACTTCCTTCAATAAGTCAGGTTTTCTAGTAAATAAAGGGTCTTGAAGAGTGAATGGCTCTTCACGCTTTTCGTGAAATTTGGTTAAATCAAAACTGATAGACTTAGGCAGGCATTTCATAGCAGACAAGACCTTGACATAATCGCATGGCTTGACACAGTACCAGTCTGGGAAACCTACATCGTTCAAGTGCTTCAAATTGCCTTTGTCTAACTCTTCAGCAATAAACAAGAGCGTGCTGCCATTATTAATGTAAGTGAATGTTTCAACTTGAGGTATGCATTGTATGAATTTATGTAAGGTTGGAAGGGTAGATCGTTCAGTGGGACCATTGCCAGAATTTTGGAAATGTTTGACATATTTTCCTAGTTCGGGTGAAGCTACTATCATGTTGATAAATTTAAGTGCTTTTTCTTCATTTTGAAATTTCACGTTTTCAACTAATTTTTGGCTGGCAGGTCTCTTCCAGTTCTTGCATACACGTTGATATTGAAGGACGGAAGCTTGATCCAGTCGGTCTAATATCTGTAAATGAATTTCAAATGACAGGTCTTTAGACATTTAAAAAAGTTTACTCGGAAAGAAAGAAAAATTAAAAGAAAAAGAAAGAAAAATATAAAAGTAGCAGCCAAACAAAATAAAAAGGACCGTCTTCTCTACAACAGATGCTTTGTTTAGGTATCAACATAAGCTAAATAAACAACAGTCATCCATTTTGATTACCTGGTGCATTGTAAGCCTCCAGGAGCAAGAATCCCATAATTGTCTTCAAAAAAGTAAATAATCATAATTGGTTTGAGTAAAGAATCATCTTCTCAAACTCATTATACAAGACCTTCTTTAACTTGCTCAATGCGAGATCGTTGTACATGCTTCTTAAGATTTTATTGCCCCGCGGTATTTACTCGATGTAACATTTTGTTTGTAGCTTTTCTCTTTTAATAGATAGAACAAACTGAAACACTTTTGTTTGTCTTATTTTACTAGAATACGATCTGTTTTTAACATGGCATGAAAGACAAGTCATCACTAATATTCGTTTTATGTCAGAGGGTTGTCTTTAAAGTTCCTTCCTCCTTCTTTCCTTTTTTATTGAAAGCAGGTAGGCCTTGGCGTTGTTCAATATTTTTCATTCTTTACAAAAGCAAGAAAAAAACTTCTTATTTTTTTATTATCTTTTACTGTGAAGGTCCTACATAATTTGAAGGAAAGATACCAGTCTTTCCATCCAAAACACCTTCCCACCATCCACTGTCATCTTTCTTGGTTACATAGATGATATCGCCCTCCTTCATGTTGAGTTCTTCAGCACTGGCTGCTTCAAAATCATATAATGCCACCACTATTTCTTGTCTTTCCTCTGGCTCTGAAGAAAGGTATTCAACATAGCTTGTTGGAATCAATCCTAAGCAATGATTGGTGGATTTCGCTTTAATCCAACCTGAGCCATCATCCTGTTCTATTAGCTCTAGCAATTCTCCTTGTCGAATGCTTAGTTCATCTTCATTTTGCGCATCATAATCGTATAAAGAGCGTACATCGGCCTTAAATGTAGATGATGGTGTAGCTAAGCTATTCGTAGTAGTAGAAGTAGGCATCGTTGGAGATGAAGGCGATACAGTAGTGGAAGGAGTAATGGTAGAAGGAATAGAGACACGAGAGTCACTGGTGACACTGCCTTGTCGACGGGATCTTGCCATAGTAGATGAAGAAGTGAAAGAAGAAGGTGTGGGTTGAGGGTTTAGTTGACCCTTGACTTTGCTACAGTTAGGAGCCACTTTCATTTCACATTTTGTATGACAGTTAAACCCACATCCTGCTTTGTGTTAGTAAAACGACCTTTTCTTTTCATTGAGCATTTCTGTAAAACTAGTTGCTTTTCTTACCTCGACAAGTAAGGCCCTTGTTTGATAGGCCCCAAATAGTACTGCTACATAAATCACAAGTAGTAGGTATAGTGAACGAAGAGGGCTTAAAGTCATGATTCTGTGCTTGTAATCCATCATCACCAATATTCTCAATAATAAGCTGTGTTTCACTTTCTGTTCGTACTTTTTGTGTTGTCAATAAGGTAATTTCTCGAGAAAGATCCAGCATTTTCTTTGTTAAAAGATGAAAAGAGAAATAAATAAGAAGAGAAAAAAGCACATATTACTGTTAAAGCAACCTACTTCGTTGGATAGGTCATAATCAGGAGAAGCCTTGTTACCAATAGCTTGAACAGTTGATATAAGCTGAGATAACTCTAAGGATTTCTTGGCTAGATCCTCATCCATTGCATCTAATAGCTTGCGATTCTTGACTAACTTGTTGTTTAAGAAGATAACAGCCGAATCACTTGCCACAAGATTATCATCCTAAATAAAACGAATTAGCTTGGTATTTATCTCTAAGCTGAAGCCAACAGTACTCTATCAATGATGGTTTCTGCAGCATGAACACCGCCATTCCAAGGCATAAAAGTGAATGTAACATTAGCCGCCTTTTCGTTAACATCTTCTTCGCCCAATGCATGGCGTGTGAACACGCCTGCATCGATGACTGGATCTAGTTTCTGGACAGCAGTCAAAACATTATCATGGCATGACTGTACGGTTTTCAATAGCTTTGATTCCAATCCTATGTAGTGTGTCAAGATAGCTTTTAATGTCAAGATGCGCGATCCATCTAAGTCTTCTAATTGCTATCAACATAGAAATTAGACAAAACCAAGACTTTCTTTTGCTTTCTTATTTAACCTTACATCTGCTAACACAGGTATATCTTGTTCGAAATATTTATCCTTTTCTGCATTGGCGACATGAATGGCTAATAAGTACATATTCTGTAAAGTATTCTGCATGAGCGACATAGTTCTGCTTCTTGGGATAGATTGCTTACCTTTTTATTGTCGCAATCAATCAATGCAGCATCTAATTGGCGTTGATACTGATTCAATAATAAATGAGACAAAGTGCTTCAGTAGGTAATCAAGACGTCACTTACTTTTTCATTATCTCCACTTGATTTATTAATTTTGGCCCTTAAATTTTCTATTTCAATACAAGCATCATCATACAGCTGCTTGGCCTTGTCTTTTTCAGCATAAGACTTGTCCCTTTCGGCTCTTAACTTTTGGTAGAAAGCAGTATGCTAAAGACATAAAAGTCAGAACATAAAGAGCACTTTGTTTTCTTGGGTAACTTACTTTTTTTCTCGAATCCTCCTTACGCACAACTGCTCCACGTAATGACTCTACCACTTGAGCGTTCAACTCATCAACAAACTGAAATCGAGTCTTTGCAGCTAGCGAAATTTGGTTGATTAGCTGACACCAAGTTGCTGATGTTGTACTATAAGCGGAATGAGTATAGAAATAAGAATCAAAATAAGAGCAGCGTTTACTTGGATTTGTCTTCCCAATCCCAATCATCAGTCTGTTGTTGAGTGTCGCTTCCAGGAGATTTCTTGTTTGGTTTGTATTTTTTACAGAGTGATTCTAATTTCTGGGCATATTCTCGTTCAATAGCACTTCGGTCCTTTACAAAGTTACGAAACTGAGAAAGGGATTGTATTCCATCTTCTACGTAATTTAATATGGAAGGTATTTGTTCCTATTTTTAATTGCTTCTGTCAACAAAAATAAATTATGCTATAGTGCTGATTTGTTTTCATTACTTTGAGATCAGTGCCAAACGTCATTCTCTTAGAAAAAAGGAAGAAGTGAAATGAAAGAATATTAATAAGAGCGGAGCCCTTTTACTCTTTTGAGAAATGGCATCATTTGTGTAACTCAAGAACTTGAATAAAGCATTGTCTTGGCCTTTGCGGAAATTATTCATTCTCTGATTTCCAATAAAGATACTCACTTCCTGTCCCCTGGTCTCTTTCATGTCTTTTACTTGAAAAGCATTTTGCCTGCTCATATTTCTCTGATTATATATTAAGCGTCTTGATCCTGAATTGGTGCATTATTATGCAGAATTTGCTTTTGCTGTTCAGATCATTTTCAGTATTTTTGAAAAAATAGCATATTGTTGCACATAAACGAAGTAGTACAGTAACAGAACATGATAAGAAAAATCCATTGTTGCATTATTGATCATTTAAATGGGTATACTCCCTCAAGTCCTTGATTGAAGACATGGGCAATTGAGACAAAGGATACTTATACAACTACACATCTGAATAAGAGTACAGCACTTCCCTTAACAACAAGACTGTTGCATGAAATACTCTCCAACTGTAAATCGCCTTAACGCTCTTCATTTTTGTGATATGACATACATTGCTCACTGAATTCATATTAAAAACAAAGGTAATTTATAAGTCCAATTCAGGTTGCAAGACATGCTTTGCTTCAAAGCATATTCAGCTTTCATTAGGATAAGCTTTTGCTTTGAAATCATAAGCTCTTTCAGT
Source organism: Choanephora cucurbitarum (assembly GCA_025331435.1). Classification (NCBI taxonomy): domain Eukaryota; kingdom Fungi; phylum Mucoromycota; class Mucoromycetes; order Mucorales; family Choanephoraceae; genus Choanephora; species Choanephora cucurbitarum. The sequence goes on along the minus strand of JAIWNI010000106.1, from coordinate 4,672 downwards.
TATTGAAGAGAGAGATGCATCGATCAAACTTTTTTTAAGAAAATGTAAACGACTCGAATCCATCATAATGCTGAGTTTTCACTCGATAACTGGTCTTATGCTTTCTTTGTAATAGCAACTACAGAAAGGGAAAAAAAAAGGATACTGTAGGAAAATTGACTACTAGAATAATTGGCTTCTCCTGACCTCAGAATGCAATAGCAACATAAATCGTAAACAATCGCGAACAAACGCTCTGTTCCGATCCCTCTTATTTTCTATTTGTCTTTATTTCTAGTACCATTTGCAGTAAGCATTCTCAAGGAGTATACTGATGTGTAAAAATTTCAGTAATGAGCATTCTTTTCAGGACCAAAAGACAATTTTTCCGTTTTACAAATCAGTGAAGCGTTTGTTGGTGGCATTATGGCAGTTACGTGCAAGAAGATTTCAGTTGTCAAGATAGCTTCTATCGACATAGCCTGCAATCATCTTGACAAAATCTTAAGCGTTAAGTCTGTGTCTTTCTCTAACTTTCAGGTCTCTCTTTGACATTCTGTCTGTTTGTTCAACAATAGCCTCTGTTATCACTAATCCTTTCTTTCTCTCTAAACTCTTTCTTTTCTATCTCATTTTTCTTTTTTACTCTCTTAATTATCATTAAAGATTTATCTCTTTGGCTGCAACCTGGATCAAGATCTTTTTCTGTCTTGTTTTATTCCAAAAATACGTATGCTTTTCATCTCCTTTTACTGTATCTGTCTTTAACATTTTCATGCCACCCTCATTGCATTTTCTTGACTTCCTAACTTACTGCGTATTCTATACCAAAATGATCCGATGCAAGCCTTCCTCTTTAACCACTATTGGTCGATCCTGTATAACATCACCAAATAAACGATCATCTGGTTTGACATCTACAGCTAATTGGCAGTCATTCTTATGCAGGCACGGATATATCTTTAACGACCATGTTTGATCAGGTCATCTGCTTGTCAGCCCAGCTCGATCCAATACGGCCCAGTCCGTTTGTATGAAGTTCTTCCCTAGCTCCATCTTTCGCTTTGTTTCTCTGTCCACTCCATTAATCCCTTCTTATTGTCTCATGGCTTGCACTTTCTTTGTGCTTTGCTAATCCCATCTGATTGCTAGTCGGCAACCAGTGTCTATCATTAAAAATACAAGTCTTACCACGCAACATACAACCACTTGCGTATCTATGCATCGTACCATCTTCATTACGCTTGCCACTTGAATTCCTTTTCTTGTTGTCCGGAATACGTTTCTTTTATAGTCAGTACAATATCTTTCCATGTATGACCGCTATGCATCACACAATATCCAACTTGCCATCATACTCTCCTCTATCAATCTAATCTTTGCTACCCTGGCTGATTTTTTTGTCTCATACTTAACCTCTTAACCATATAGATATATATGTGTGAGTGCGAATCATATCTCTTCATACCGCTTTCTTCATATCAACCTAACCTGCATCATTTCTGCCTTTCACCTTTGCTCAATGTGCGCCATCCAATACTGAGATCGGTACGTTTATATTGTCAAGTCTTGAAAGAGCAAAACAAAAAAGAAAGGGGGCTGTCCTTCTCTTTGCTATTTGTGATATATGTCTGTGTCCAGGTTGACAAAAGAAGAGAAAGAATCAAAAAGATCGAAAGTATATAGACGGGAAGTCAACCTTAGCAGAATGCAATCGGCTACCCAGAAATCAATAAACGTAAACGCTGACAAGTCGCGTCCTAAAAATGTTGCTCTTGTTGCTCTTATCTCTAAGGTTGATGCTGTGGTTGTTGATACTATTGCTTCCTTTAACTTCAAGCTTGATCAGCTCAACTCCTTCTTTGCTGATCTTGGGATAAGTGGGAAAAAAAAGACGGAAAAAAGAAATCAACAAAAAAGGGGAGAAACAAATCATGTCGAATTAGGGTTCTCCCATATCCCATTCAGTACCACCTCTCCTGTATCAATTACTGCTACAGTGTTCAGCATATCGCATTTGACTACCTCTTGCCTTTGGCTACTATAGCCTTTAAGAGATCTGTAAAGAAGACTGATAACCTAGCCGAGAAGCGATCCGATTGGTGCTTGGTTCATTACCGATCCTTTTTATTTTCACACAAAGCCAAACGGTAAAGAAAAAAGAATAAGAATCGATCTAATAGTCTGCCTCAAGCAGAGTCGTTCCATAAGAAAGGAGTAAATCAAACACAACTTTACCAGTGCCTTGCTATCTCTGAATCTACTGAGCATACAAGTGGATGCCCATATGCCTTCGCTGTCTCTTTTTTTTTTCAATTTATCTTTTTTCTCCTTTTTTCTTTTACCTTCGATTGATTCTTTTTTTCTTTCATTTTTCCCTTTTTGGCAATCACCCCTGGCTTTCAACATCAGCACTTTTACCTTTCCCTTTTTTTTCAGAGTTGGCTTTTCGTACATATTCTAGTGTCTTTTAACTGAAATATCTGTTGATTGTATTGATTTAGGTCGCGTTCGATTTTTTTTTCTTTGGCTTTTATTTGACCTTTTTCCAAAAAGAAAGAATACATTTTGATCAAAGAAGAAAAAAGCGGAGTCGTGCAACACAAAACCTTATTTTCTGCAAAGCCAAAAAAAACTCTGTTTTCTCCTTTTTGACCCTCAAAAAAGAGATATGCTTGAGTAAAGACTTTCAACTGATATCGCAATGAAATAAACCAAAGTACATCACAATTACAGTAAGTTCTGAGAGGCTTCAAAACAAAAAAAGAGTAAAGGGCTCATGCTCACACTACATAACTGACTTTCAAAAGCATTCATCATTGTTCCTAAAAAAGAAAGACACTACAATCAAGATCGACAAAAGGAAGAAGGTGTTAAATATTCCTATGAACACAATGACACAGCGATGGAGAGAGAGGGGGGATAATAGGAATCTTAACGGAAAGAATACCTAAAGAAAAGCAAAAGATAAGGAATGCCTGCTTATTCGACAAAGCACAGTATCACTTTTCTGTTTCGCCTTCATTGATTGAATCAATTGATTGCCAATAGAATCGTTTAGAAGAACCCGCTCATTTATCAGACTACACAATCGATACAAGCATCAAAAGAAAGAAGAAACAAACAGTCTTTTTTGGTAGAAAAGTATCTGAAGAACGCAAAACCAGAAGAACACATCACTGAGCCATTGTCAGTTGTGACCTATGATGCCCCACGTAGTAGGAGATTGAGTGAGTGAGTGGGTGGCATTCTTCTTTATCTTCATCGTCATTGTCTTTTAAACAATATAAATTCACGGCTTCAAGTGAACGAGTAGGCTTGATTAGATCTCATAAAGCCACAAACTATGAATTTTCCCAAAGCTTTCAAGTTAATTTGTTTGTTTTCATTGGTAATATCATTATTATCCTTGAGTCTTTATTTACAGCCATCCCCCGATTTAGGGATCGACTTTGATTTAAGGAACGGTCTTGAGGAAACTGAAACCATTCCCTAAATCGGGGGATGACCGAACCTTGTTGAATATGTTGAGTATATTCTCTTTGATTGTCTTTTAAAATAAATCTTAGTCTTTTTAGGCGCGAAGACTATATCTGTTATTTATCTTGGCTGTTAGTCATTTTCGCTTGTACTATTCTCGAACTAGATAGATAGCCTTTCTCTTTTCAAACCTGCTGGAAGTTCTCCACGCTTTCAACAACTGGTTGCTTGCTTACTTTCTCTTGACCGCCAAACAGAACTAAATGGACAGCCTTTTTTTAGAAGTTGGCCAGGCTTCTACATCTCGTTATCTAATTTCACAAGAAGCTCGCTACGCTTCAAGTGCTGCAAGCTCTTTTAGAAGTTGGCCAGACTTCTGTGTATCTCGTTCGTATCTACTAGAAGTTTTTCGGGCTTCCAGTAGTCGCAAGCTTTTGTTTGAAAAGAAGAAAAGTAAAAAATTGGATAGACTACCTCGGTGTAACCGCCACTGAGGCTGGTGAAAATTTCGCATCGATGTAGTTGTCTGCAATTTATGTTTTATAGTTCTAGAAAAAAAATGGGTCTGAGCTTTCTTTACTATTTTTGCGTCATTAGATCTTGAAGATCATTTCGCTTGCCTTTTGCGTCTTGCTGTGAGTCCAAAAATAGTTTATCTGTCCATCAATGCGTTTACTCTATTCTGAGCTGACAAGAACTGGATGCGAAATTATTTGCAAGCTGTAATAATGAAAAGAGGAGCAAATAGAATAAGATAGAAGGCTAGAGATGCAACATTAGAGTAAGAATCAAAGCTTCTTGAGGCTTACAAATCCAGTAAGCTAATCTCTTTTTATTATTCTTCCTGAAAAAAAGACTACTTCTGACAGACCTTTGGCTGAACAGTATTAACATTTGGTTATATCTTTACAATTTATTTTAAGCACAGGTGATTTATCTGTTAAGTCAGGAGAATTAAACAAGATTAAAGAGAGGGTTTTATTCAGTACAGGGATTGAATGACAATATAAATTGAGTATGGTAACACAGAGTAGGACCTGTGTCTTATTTTAAATATAATAGAATTTATATGATGTATGTACTTTACGATACATCATCACCCTGGACCACTTTAAAGACCGCCATAAGTTGCTTTGATCTGATGTGTGATAGTGGACCTAGGATTATCTTTCTTGAAGTCAGATAAATCTCTTAATAATTAAATGTGATTGTA
>JAIWNI010000105.1:0-100125 GCA_025331435.1 Choanephora cucurbitarum | reverse complement strand
CGCGCGATGATAAATCCCTCTATGGTACTGACAAAGAGAAGACACTCCTGGTTCCTCAAAGTGATGCTTATAAGGAGTTGGGTAAGCAATGTGTAAAGAATGGTGTGTGCGTCAATACCTGGGCATTTCCATCACAATACATGGATGTAGCTACTGTCAATGTGGTCTCTCATCTCTCAGGAGGAGATTTTAGATACTACCCCAATTTCACCTTGGCAGATAAATACAGTATCTATTATCAGTTGGATCATGACTTACATAGAGAAACTGGTGTGGATGGTATTATGCGCATCCGTTGCTCTGATGGACTTCAAATCATGGACCATTATGGCAATTGTCATATGAGCGTCTATACAGAATGCGATTTAGCAGGCATTGACCAAGATAAGGCAATTGCTGCTGTCTTGAAGCATGATGGCAAGCTAGATATGCATCGGGGTGCTTCCTTCCAATGTGCTCTACTCTACACCAATCGACAAGGACAACGTCGTGTGCGGGTGCATAATTTACAACTCACTGCTACTGATCAGATTGCAGATGTGTTCCGTTATGGTGATGTTGATGCTACTATAGGCATTTTGTTGAGACAAGCCATTTTTGATCTAAACCACAAGAACCGAAAAGACCTGCACAAATCAATGACTGATCATTGTGTTGATGTCTTGACAGCCTACCGAGTCAATTGTGCTGCTTCTACTTCACCTGGCCAACTCATCTTACCCGAAGCCTTTAAGCTGTTACCTGTTTATGTTCATGGCGCTATTCGATCCAAAGTACTAAGAGGAGGTAAATCTTTACTTTTTTAGGTGCTGATGTATTTGATAGCTGATATTGTTGGTTCTCTTTAGTAGGTACAGACATGAACATTGATGCTAGAGCAGCAGCTATGTCTTTGTTCAACACAATGAGTGTAGAAGAAATGGTTTGGACGCTCTATCCACGTATGTATCCTCTACACCCACTTTTGAGCCAGAAGGAAACTTCTGCCAATCTAAAGGGTGAGTTCAGATTGCCCACAATGATGCGTGCATCATATGAACGCCTCTCTTCCGATGGTTGTTACTTGCTTGACACTGGATCCGACCTCTACCTTTGGTTGGGCCAGTCACTCTCTTCTGACTTTATTGAGCAGATTTGGTGTTAAGAGCTTAGATCAAGTCGATCCACTGATGGTCATGTTGCCTGCACAACCAACAGAGCTCTCTCATGAAGTACATGGTATTATGCGTCAACTACAAGCTTCTCGCACAAAACACTTGACACTTCGTATTGTTCGACAAGAAAAAGATGCTGTTGAATTTTTGTTTTCTACATGGATGTCAGAAGATCGTAATGCTGAAGTACAAACTTATGTAGATTATATGTGTGTCTTGCACCGAAAGATACAAGAAGAAATGAAGAAGTTCAGTAACTAAGTCCAAAATAATAACAATAAAGTAATAAAAAAAAAGTAATAGAATCTTTAATGGTTATGAAGGTTAGAGTGATTAGCAGCGGCAGAAACAAATGAGACAGGTTGATGCTTGAATTTACTGAATGCTTGCGAAGAAGTTGTGGAGGGTGTAGAAGGTTGGTAGAGAGTGGGCTGAAGAATAGAATTGAGGCCAAAGTAAGTACCTTGTGAGATACTTGTATAGCTGGGCGGTCCATCACCCCAACCTTCATCCTCTGTTTCTTTTTCAAGTGATAACGGTTGCCACTCTTGCTTTGGTTGCAGTTGCGGTTGTTGTGGCTCATTAGGCACTTGGAAGATAGAAGGTGGTTTATTTAGGTGTGTTGCCTCAAGCTGCCTTGTAATTTTCTCTTCTGTAGTGGATATTGAAAAGGAGTCTAATTGATGTATAATGCTTTTATCAGCCATAGTAGAGAAAATAATAATTAAAAAAAAAAGGAAGAAATCAATGCTCTGCATAACAGAAAAGTTTGGTAGTTAATTTTTTTATCCAATAGCCTTGCTTCCTTTCTCGGGGCTAACACTCATATGTATGGTTCGGTTCTTGTTGCATATCTAACTCCATAGAGTTAAGAATTGCGCCTCGATTACGATTAAGCATATTTGATTCCATGCATTATTGATTTTCTGCATACATTTTTCGAGGATAAAAACCCGTGTTCTTTAAATTCCAATTGGGCTTATAGTACAGATGGCTAGTATCTTTAGCATATTAGAAATCAATGTAGTCATCAAAGATGATATAGATGTATGCATGTATGTATAATTGAAGCAGTTCGAAACTCAAGCAGCAAGTAGACCTCATGTTGACATAAAAGTGTTCAAAACGGTTAGGAGAAAAGTAAAACAAAGGAGCTATTATGCAGAATCAAATACATGGCTTTTGATTGCGTGTAACGTTTTTTGGATTCAGTAAGTTTTGTACCATATTATAAAAGCGTAAATCTCTTTGTGGCCTGTTGCAAACAAGGTCTGTGCGCTGGCTATCTACCTTGTACATATCTAAAAAAAAATAAGACGACTATTGACAAGTGCCTCATTCTATGATTCTTTGTAATGCTAAAACATACTGAAAATAGAAAAGCTTCCTTTACTTCTGATACATTAAGGCACAGTAAGTTATTGACCCAAAATAGCTTTCAATCACTGAGTTTGTTTCTAATAGAGAATGTGATTAGTCAGATTGAACAAAGAACTAGAGGAAAGCAAAAACATTTGCCCCGATAATGTTATAGACAGTTCAAGTTCCTTGCTGTTTAAGAAAAAAAACTAAGGACTACAAGCAAATATCTTGAAGGCCTCCAAAGTGATCCTCTTTACTATACAAACCCCTTTCTTAATCGAGCATGAATTACATTAGCCTAAAGCTTTCGAGAAAATGGATTTAATTTGCTTCCCCTTCTTCTTTAGAGCACTTGAAGACTATTTTCTCCTCTCAATTGATGTTTTGAAGGAGGAATGACTGTTTGAAGATATATAGAAAATTTACTCAAAAGAGGAAATAACTCACACAGAAATGAAATCCCGAAGCCAGTCGCCTTTTGTGTGTCATATGTTTGATACAAATCTAAAAAGTTTAGATAATTATCTACTTTAGAACTCTTTACCAAACCTGACACTCTCTTTCCTTTCTTTTTTTTTCTTTCACCTTTCTCTTATATCTTTCATAAACAGAAGAGAAAAGGCGGTGTTTGAGCCTGTTGTTACTTTCTTTCTCTTCTCTTTTCCAAATCTCTCTCTGTCGAGAATGTCATCAGAATCTTTTTACAACCAAGAGCTACCTCCACTCACTCGATCAACAACTACTCATGGCCGTCATCACTCGTCTCCTCACGTATATTATGCAACACCAAACAAATTAAAACCAGAATGGGCTGCAAGTTCAGCTAAAGGAATACCTTCTTTTGTCAATTTACTTACAGATAACGAACAAGACTGGTTTAACCATAAAGATTATACAGCCAGCAGGTCTTCTGATTTAGATGGATCTTGTTCATCTTCTTCAAAGCATTCATATCGTAGGACATTCCGCTCAACTTCTCCTGTCAAAAAAAGCTCTATAGCTGTTCGAAACACAAATCAATGCGTGATCAGCTAAAAAAATCACATTCTCCTCCTCCTCCGTTACCACCTCAAGTACCTGAAAAGCGATTCATTATGCCTTTTATGCACAAAATCAAACGTAAACTGAGTTTGGGCTCATCCAATTATACGAATGCACATCCTAAACCGAGACGATCAGTTTCATCTAGTGCTTTAGCTGCCAGCCGACGCAAACCATCTGATTCTCCTCCTCCGCTCCCAGTCCACTATCAGTAGTACAAATGGATTAGCTGATTATCAAGGTTATGCAAATCAAAAGAAGCACCGATCTTTTACCTATTCTCCACCACCTCCACCACGAACAAGTAGTTTAGCTGCATCTTCCGTACCAGCAGTACCTCCCTTACCAGCAGTACCCAAACTTCAGCAGATGAATACCCGTTCAAGTTCATTGAAGCAGAACATCGCACCTGTTCGAAAAAGCAGCCTCAAGAAACCTTCCAATCAAGTCAACCTTAGCCGGAAGTTGTCTACTGCTGAATATGCCAAGAATATTAGTCATGATCTAGCATTGATTGAAAAAGATATTCGTGCACTCGAGATTCAGAGAGATAGACATTCATCTCTTTTAGTAGCTGCTGAAAACAAAGCAAAGCTGCTTCAGCTTAAAGACAACTCAAAAGGATCCAGCCGAAAATCAGAAGACAAACAGGCAGTAATAGGTCGCAAAAGAGGAAAGGTAAGCATGTTGAATCTAACAAAAAAATTCAAACTCTTTTTAAACTCTTTTTATCGAAAAAAGACCTTGCCAGGTAGTTTGGCTACACCACCACCATCATTAACACTCAATTTACCACCTATGACATTAAATCCTATTCAGTTGACTATTCCTACCAACATACAATCCAAAAAACCAACACCCAGACAGAGCACATCAACTACAACACACTCAATCAATCAGCAAAACCGATTAAAACTCTCTGCCTTGACAGATCAGGCAGCTTCTGACAGTTTCTTCAAATCATCTAAAATAAGCACTTCAGATCCTGCATTGCATGTGAATCCTAAAGATAAAAGAAAAAGAATCCTATACCCACCACACATAGCCATCCCACCAACAGCAATCAAAGCAGTATTCAAAGCAACTATAGCAGTTCTTCCTCATCCAATCAACATAATGACAGTATAGAGGCATTGTATGCAAAGACAGCTTCATTATCCGTCGAGCCAAGCAAGGAAAGGGGTGCTACACGTTCACCCAAAAGCGTTCAGACTTCATTGAAGTACTATAGTCAATACTTGTCAGATTATGAACGACAGATTGAAATTCACAACTACAATGAGATCTATTTTGTGGGTCCTCATGCACAGACAAAGCATGGTACATGTACAAGTGAACTGAATTATGGTTTTGATGAGCATGGCAACTACAAGATTGTGATACAAGATCATTTAGCTTATCGTTACGAAATGCTAGATCTGCTAGGACGCGGATCGTTTGGCCAAGTGGTTAAATGTTATGACCACAAGACAGGCAATCGTGTTGCTATCAAATTGATTCGCAACAAAAAGCGTTTTCATGCACAAGGACTAACTGAGATCAATATCCTCAAGAAACTGATTGAATGGGATTCTGAAGATCAACACCACACCATTCGTATGGTAGACTATTTTCATTTCAGAAATCATCTTTGTATAGCATTTGAGTGCCTCAGTATGAATCTGTATGAATTTATCAAATCAAATCATTTTAGAGGGTTCAGTCTTCAACTGATTCAAAAGTAAGTATATTATGCTTCTAATGTAATCAAACTTACCCTTTTATTTCCAATAGAATGACAATACAAATCCTTCAATCATTGTCCATGTTGGCAAACCATGATGTTATTCATTGCGACTTAAAGCCTGAGGTAAGAGCATAGTAACGACATGTTTTTTTTCTTTCTATCCTCAACTGCTTCCCATTTTCTTCTCAAAGAATATCATGTTGAAACATCCTGCCAAGAGTGCAATTAAAGTGATTGATTTGGTAGTAGCTGCCTAGAGTCAGAAAAGGTAAAATCAAAGTGAATTAGTATGCTTGTTATCTAAACTATATGAATAGTATATACCTATATTCAAAGTCGATTTATCGATCGCCTGAAGTTATCCTTGGTCTCTCTATCATAAATCAATTGATATGTGGAGTGTTGGTTGTATTGCTGCAGAGTTGTATACTGGTATGCCTCTGTTTCCCGGTGAAAATGAGCAGGAGCAACTAAGCGGTATTATGGAAGTCATGGGCCTTCCTGATAAGTATCTTATTGAGCGTGCTCAAGACGACATTTATTCTTTGGTAAATATATGTCTATGTTATTTTGTATGGGAAAAGCAGATGAGCTGACAAATTTGTATAGATGTCCTTGGCCAACCACGCATAGTGCCTAATTCAAAAGGTAAAAAACGTATACCAGGTAGTCGGCCACTTCGACAGGCACTCAAGTGTAATGATGAAGTATTCATAAGTTTCGTTGAGCAATGTCTCTCATGGGATCCCTCAAAGCGTTTGACCCCTCAAGAAGCACTTAAGCATGACTGGATTGTTGGTCGTCGTCATACCTCAAACAGCTCATCATCTGTTTATTCTCGGTTAGCGCGCCCTTCATTTCGATAGACAATGATTGATAGTAAAAGCAAGTCTTTGACTTATGATACCTTCAGCTAAAAGGAAAGGGAAGATCCTATAGCTAAACATACTATTAAAAAATAATACTCCTTAATGCATATAGAAATAAAGTCTCTATCTAATCAACAATGATACATACTTTATCATCTTTAAGGCTTCAATTGTATATTAACTATAACTCTGTATGTAGTTATATTGGCAAAAAGATATGAGCGACAGAGCCTCAAGTTTTTAGAAAGAGTCAATCCATAAGCATAGTCAAGTTGAAGATCAGCATGTCTGAATTTATGCACATGCGAATAGATTCAATGTTAGAATTTTATCCAATGGTATAGTCAGTCTTGTCAGCTATTGATGTCCATATCAACTTGTTGATTTATAAGAGCAGTCTTTAATGTTTCTTTTATGTATAAGTCGACCTTACTTATCAGTCCAAGTCATAGTATGGCTTACTAAAACATAAACATCGATTAGACTTTGCTCTAAGTAAAATAGAGCCATTAAAGCGTTTTCAAAGAAAGTAGATCAAATATCCCTAAATTTCTTTGAGTGATGCAATCCAAGGCAAAAACTTGCTTTTTTTTTAGGGATACATTCATTAACTCTCTTTCCAAAAAATGACTTTTTTTCTTTGGATGGCAACTACTCCATAAGAAATGGAGTTACAAGAATCTAAATACCAAGAGTGAATAACATTTTAATATTATTGACTGAGTGTATCTTACATTGACATTTTCAACACAAGCTCAGACTTCTTGACTATAGCAAAGACGCAACAATGTGCCTGTTATTGTTATGAATCAGCCTCTCATCCTTTTTTGTTAACATTGTCGTTTTGCTGACATGCTAGGGTAGGATTGTTTGAGATTGGTCTTTGAACATATTTTTCGAGGAGAAAAAAAAAGAAGGAATTGATAAATCTGATTTAGAGCAATACATCATAGATGTTTTGTCCCTTTCTTGCTCTGAAGCATGTATTTGATTAACATTTCTGACCAAATGTTTGTCACCAGTTCACAAGAAAAAATACGCGAGTTTTCTGAAGCTCGTCTTATTTCGACCAGGTCAGAATAATATGAATTGATTTCTACTAAGAGTTATCAAAAAAAAGTTAATCATATTTAATTTCAAGAAGTTAATTTCTGTTCACTGGCATCTGTTTTTTTCTAGTATGCTGATTCAAATCACTGGTAAAGAACCATTCCCAATACACGACATATATACATACATATATATATTGAATCAACTTAAAAGATTCAGTTGCTCATTTACTTGTAGATGTGGAACAGAATAGTAATGAACAGAAGATTGTAGTTATAGTAGTTTAGAGACATTTATGAGATAAAAGCATATAGTTTTATTAATTCATTTATTTATTTTTATTTGTTTAGATATAGGTTTGGGACATATTTTCATTCTATCGTTCTTTTTTTTGCCAGCCTTTGGTTTCACTTCTGCCGAAAGAAGTTACTTACGGGAGTAGCCGCGTGAAGGCATCTGGTCTGTACTCCCACTTACCTTAAATTCCTCGAGTATCTACCTTCCTGTGGAGGCTACAAACAAGAAACGATGAGTCAGACGTTAAACATTAAAAAGAAAAGGAAGGCTAGATCCCATGACAAATAAACAAGAAGGCTTGACATCAAGAAGAAGAGGAGGGGGGGGAGAACTGAGGAACTCGGTTAACTTTGGAGCTTGGTAAGCAAAGTAACTAAGGAACTAGGGAACTAAGGCGGCCAGAAACTAGATGAGAACCAAAAGAGAGAACCAAAAGAGAAAACCAAAAGAGAGAACCAAAAAGAGAGGACCAAAAGAGAGGACCAAAAGAGAGGACCAAAGAACCCATAGAATCCAAAGAACCAAGAGAGGACCTTAGAACCAAAGAACCTTAGAGACAGAGCACCAAAGAACCAAAGCGCCGAAGAACCAAAGAACCCCAAAGGTTGAAATAAGAGAGAGACATATGATAAAAGAAAGGAAGTAGTGGATGTATGAGTAGAAGAAGAAGAAAAAACAAAGAGTGAAAGAATCAAGCTTTTTTTTATACATGTTCTTGACTTCTGTCAAACCGGCGTTAGTCTGTTATAGACGTTTTTCAGCTTAGCTATTGCTTTCATCACATGCAGTACACACTACCACCCTAACAACCAATCGCTTCCCTTCCTGTCTATCTTTTTTTTTTTTTTTTTTTTACCTCACACACACTCTCTTCTTCTCTCTCTTTCTCCTTCAAACGTTTCATACACTTGTTACACTTGAGCTATCAAGAGTCGAGACCTTCCTCTTTAATTCCCCTTCTTTCCTGTCGCTTTGGGATTGTTGGATCGATCCTTTTGCAGACATAACTGTGTAATCCTGTACAACACCACTAGTCTGCTTTTTTTTTTCTTTTGGTAATGGTTTGGTTTCAGTTCTCCTTAACAACAAAAGATAATGTGTTTGTTGGGAATTACAGAGAAGGGTAAGATAGAGAGATGCGGCGCTGATACAGTGTCTTTTCTTTTATCTCACACTACAAACCAGAAAAGAAGATGAGAGATAAAAGAAAGAGGGCAAGAAAGAACAATAAGAACAATAAGGAGAAACAAAATATCTAAATCAATCACGTGAAAAGTACACTAAACTTTCCTTTTGTTTCTGCTCACTTTGCAAAAAACCGTGTTTTTTACCTGCGTTTTTGTCATGATAAGTGAATAGTACAATCCATACACGCATATTCTATCTAGTACGCTCTCGATCAACAGGCAGTCGACTCTTCTTTTTTTCTTTTGATAATAAAGATGGTAAAGCTCTATTTGTTTATGGTTACCTACTAATTGGATTTCCTTTCTAAGCAACATCCTCCAAACCATCGTCTGACATCTCTCTATCTCTGCCACTCACTTTTTTTTTTCTTCTTTCTCGAGTGCAACGAGTGTATACCAAAAGCCATCGTGCTATATCACTACGCGCCAGTTAGGCATGCAGTAGTATACATCTACAAAGATATAAAGAAACTTTTTTCTTCCTTCTTTTGGTAGTGCACTCGATGAAGACCTGTCAAATTTACAAACCCAGAAAGGAAGCTTATTTTTTTTCTTGGTTCATTGTTTATTTTCTGAACAAGGAGGTGTCACAATCAATGCATCTAATTTTTTTCTTGCTTTCTCTTTCTTTTCTTTTTTTTTACAACATACTATATACAGTCTAGAAACAACAGATGATGTAGTCATTACCACCTTGTTCGCACAATCTTCAAAAAAAGGCAAAAATGTACTATCTACCAGTCAAAAAAAAAAGTGAGAAAGATAAAAAAGGAAAAAGAAAAAGATCACCAACTTCGGCCATCCAAATTTAGTAATGGTAGTAACAATAGTAGAAGTTGTTGTGTTTGAAATGCTGTTGATACTTTCTCTCAACAAACTGGTGCTAAAAAGTATAAGACTATAGCCAAGCAAAATAAAATCTTTAGAAAGCTAGTTCTTCCAGTATCAAGCAACTTGATGTTGAGAATGATGAACGTAGGAAAGCAATCAGATCGTGTTGACAGACCAGAGAAAAATGACTGTGCAGTCGATCTTCAAAGCATATCCGCAGACTGGCAAAATCACCCAAGATAGTTAAATGAAAACTGCGTCATTTGTCTATCGATAAGGCATGACCTGTGTCAATGCGATAACTAATTTAGTAACTGAAAAAAAAGAAGGGAAGAGAAGGGAAGGGAAGGGAAAGAGACAAAACAGGCTACATTTGGTGTAACACATCCGTGCATGTTTGTTTATGCTATTGTTAACTAGACAAAAGGAGAAGATGATGGAAAGCTTGCGAGCAAAGGAATAGTGAGAAGAGAGTGAACAACTTGCTGAAGGGTTTCTTTAGCGGTAGTGATGGTCAGATCAAAGTGTTAGTCTGTTGTGTATATGTTTTTTGTTGATGCTTTCGCAATACCAACACAACCTTTGGTGGAAACTGTGCTAAAGAAAACAGGATCTACAACAGAACTCACTTTTCTGGTGGTAGCTCATCTTCATATTACTCCTTGCAGGCAGAATCAGCTAAAGTAAGTAACAGTAGTGGACGAAAAATTGATATGAAATCTGCAACTACCAACGGTATTGAAGTTGTCCTGTGTGAGTTTAAGAAGAACGTTGACAGAAATGAACTGGACAAGCAACAAGGCAAACGCTGTCGCTTGAAAGTCTCTCTGCTTGAAGATTTGAACACAATCAACATAAGCGACATAATAATCACAACGATTTGGGGCGATATGTGATTGTAGTACTTTACTAATACTTGATACCTACAACGCTTGCCTTCAGGCTGTCAAGGCAAGCTTATTGCCATTTATTTTGCTTATCCTATCGGCAATGTATAGGCTCTCACTGATCGAATACTTTTGGATGACGTACTTGTCCAAAGCATGGTAGCATTATACCAATGAAAAGCTAGCATCTTTCTTTGTTTGATCAATAGCGGTAGTAAAATTGAAAATGAGCTGATTTCCGACCAAAATGCTGGCTTTTATGTATTCTTTGAAGCCTTTTGAAAGGATTATATCAAAATTATTCCTTTTATCACATCTAGAGACAAACAAGTCAGTGGCCACAAGCAAGACACAGTAAAACATCGCTTCAAGGGGTGTAGTGAGTGTGTTTGCCTTCAGACATATGTATGTATACAACCGTTTAAGAAACATTCGCAACCAAGATCAGCCAATAAGACCAGAAGCATTTTTGAATGAGTCGTATTGTCATGTAGACCACCATTCAAAACCCCCTCCCTCCCCTAGGCAGCATCTAGAGCAACTGTTAATGAGAAGAGCAAAGGCTCAATGCTGATGACATTTGCTGTCTTAGCTGTCTATACTCAAACTGAAAGCGGAGGGTTAGCATGATTAAAGACAACATTACTGTTTGGCAGGCAAAAGGAAATAGAGCTATCGAGACAGATTACCATGGCAACTTTGACAAGGACAAATTTGCCAGTCTTTTCGAGAAGCTCTGTGTGTCGCTGGTCCCTTATGGCAATTGTGCCATTCATATGGATGGTACATCTTACCACAAGAACCGCATCAAAAGCTGAGATTAAGTCTTGGTTGGTTGAGAATGAGTATTTGGCTGACCCAGATCAACCAAAGAAAAAAGTGAGATTTTGAAAATCGTAAAGAATCTTGCAATTGAACCTGTTTACAAAACATACTTGATAGCAGAAAATTATGGGTGCACCATCATAATTACCGCTCCTCCCCCCTCCCCCGACCATTGCGAACTACAACCAATTGATAGGGTTTGGGGGATGACAAAGAATAAGATAGCGTTCAATGACAAGGAGAAGGAAACTGCTAACACGCTGAAGAAGAATCTTGAAGAAATCTATCTAAGAAACAAGGATTTTATCTCCTGTTATTCTGGAAGAAGTCTCTTCAGCAATGCCTCAAATACCATGGTGACTTCGTTGAGAAATGTAAAGAACAAGAGATAAATGTTGATGAGGCTTCTTCCATCTGAGTTTTAACCTAATAAAGAAGTTGTTATTTTTGAAAACCACAACTATGAAAATGCATAGTGACGAAGTAAAATTAATATAGAAACTAACAACATTTGCATAAATCCGCCAGTATGAGCTTCAGAATGGTACTAGTCTCATCAGAATCGAATGGATGCAACTCGAGAAAATCAAAATTGGATGAGGAAGAAAATTAATGAATATATATTTCGGACACCCAAAATCAAGACAGCAGAAAGGGATCGGAGAGTCATTCATAAAGATGTGCGTTTTTTTCTTTTCTTCAGAACTTGTATGAATTCTACTTATACAGACTCAACGACTCCTGCAACATCTTTTGACGCTAATACTGATGGAGATACAAAGGCGCCAAAATCTTTAGTCGACAATGAAAGACAAGTAGCGGAAATATTGGCTTCCATGGATAACTACACTTCCATTGTAAGATTAATTTTAACCTCAAGAAGTTAGTTTGCTTATTGAGTTGAGTAATGTATCTTTATTTCTTGGGACGTAGATACCTGAAAATGTCATTGATTACTATCTGAGCCGATCAGGATTTGACTGCGAGGATACCAAAATGTAACATAAGAGCAGTTAGCTTCGAACTCGTGAAGATTATTGATATTGTCTTCAATAGAAAGAAGCTGTTTGCTTTGGCAGCGCAAAAGTATCTCACTGATGTTGCAGAACATGCTCTTAAGCTCACTCAATCAAAACAGAACGAGGCAGAAAGCATAAATCAGGTCAGTCTATGTTATTCCTATCATTTTTTTCTTGTTTTCTTTCAACTTAAAGTCTGACACATTGTGTGCAAATTTTTACTCCAAAAAAGGCTCAGAAGAAGATTTTGCGCTTAGAAGAGTTATCTTCCGCTTTGATGGCTCATAGTGGAAACGAGCCAGAAGCTTAGAATACTCTTTACCATTAACAATCCACATATTTCTTTTCTCATGCATCATCTTCAAAAGCATGTCACACCAATAAACACTTAAACTGCAATGAAGATCACACAACTATTGATTGCAGAAATGCACTTTGTTCAAGCGTAACTCCAACTTTAGACCATAAGAACAAACAAAATCGCTAAAATGCATCGATTCAAACTTTTGCCTTTCAATTACATGTCTATGTTTTTACGCTTGAGACTAGATCCCACCATAAGCTTGACCTGTATCAAATGAGTGCGCTATTTGTCGATTTTTTCATTACGGTACGGTACGCTGCGCTTTGTAAGATGCTCGTGCTGGCGCAGGCCAACTAATCCGATGAGGAGTTCAATGTGGGGGCCCCACCCATATTTTTTTTTTTACCAAAGCGATGGTTTAAAATATACGAAGCGCAGCGAAAGGGCTATTTTAAACCATCGCTTTGGTAAAAAAAAAACATGTGTCTCGGGGCAATGAGAAAGAATAAAGCTAATCCGAATGGATGGATCAGAGCTCAATGAGATGGGTTTGTTCAGGACCAAATATAATTTTATGTTTGTTAGATGATATATATATATATATATATATAAGTTTATTGATATGATATACGATAATAATAAGATAAGAAAGAGTAGGCCTTTAAATAAATACTTCTTTGTAGACAACATTTCTGGTGTGATATGCTCTATATCTTGATGGAATAGCAGTGGATTTACCAATTAGAATCTTTAATGATTCTTTTTGCTTGACTCGGGATAGAGCAACATAAAGTTGGCCATGACTAGAAACAGGCTTTGACAAATACAAACCAACTTTTTCAAGTGTTTGGCCTTGAGCTTTGTTGATAGTCATTGCAAAACCAAGTCTTACAGGAAATTGAAAACGACTGAATTGAATAGCGTCATTAGAGTCAGTAATAAATCTGATGCGTGGAATGCATACTACTGAGCCTACAAATGCGCCGGCTTCAATAGTTGCCTCAATGACATGTTGCAATAATGATTTGACTACCAATCGAGTACCATTGCACAAACCATTTGTGACGTCTAAGTTTCTAAGAAGCATGATGGGCGAATCAACCTTTAACTTGAGCTCATGGGGAGGAATGGATCCATTTTCAATCCGGTGAAGCAGTTCAACTGGATACTCCATGTTTTGCTCATTATTGAGAAGTTCATCAGCTCTGAAGTAAGTCTTTAATTCTCCAGGAAATCGTTGAATCAAGAGATGATTTATTTCAGCAACAAAAGAATTAGTAGGTGTAAGAATTCCTGCTTTGATCAGACTCTGAGGATTTGTGTAGATAGTATTCTCACTGGAGAATATTTCTGGATAAATTGCAGACAAAAGGTTTAAAAGGTTATTGCCTTGGATGAGCAAAGAAAATTCTGGGATATTCTTTTGATTGGTAGCCGTCCCTTCCGACACATCGCATGATGGCATCGAAGACTTGACGTTGGAGAGTGTTTAATCTACCAATATCCTCAAAGACAGAACTTTGCTGGGCAAACATGTTTAGTCTATCTTGTTCTCAAATCAAGCGACTGACACCTGCATTAGCATAATGGCTTCTCGTATCGGTAGTTGGCAGCACAAATCCGGGATAGCGAATTAAGTTTGTTCCATGTTGTGTGGCTAAAATATCATCGATATCAAGCAATGTATTATTGCAAGCTGTTTCAGAGATACTGTTTAGAACCGAATCAAAACAGGGATCATTTCCAAGTTGATGAAGATAGTCTTCCGATAACTCATTTCGAAATTCCAGCCAAAGTTGATAGGGATCAGATGGCGTACAGAAAATTAACAAAATGGTAAATAGTCTTCTAAGACTAATAGGAGTTTGAATTTGAGCAGCCTCTTCTAAACATCGACTCCATTGGTCATCAGATTCAAGTAAGTGCAAAGCACGGCAAGCATCTTGAAAGGAGAACAATATCCAGCAAGCTTCGGGTGCAGATACGTATCTAGCATCAACGAATGGCTTGATCTCATCGCTTTGTTCAACAGACATAGATGCGCGATTATGACCTTTATACACATATTTGTAAGCGTACTTGACACTATTGATAGAAGAGCATAGCTCGACATTGATGTGTGCATCATACTTTGAACAAAGGCATAAGCTGTGTGGTACAATCCAGCAATTATCTATGTTGTAGGTATGTCCATTGATGATTTTGGGGATTGATGATACATTGTTGCGTCTTCTATAGATAGGATAGCCTCCATTGGGATTGACAGTTGTTTCTTCACAGAATTCCTTGGGGTACCCTTTCGTACATCCTTTCTCTGCATCCATACAGACAGCGTTAAAATTCAGGATTCCACATGGACCATGAACCATATGTTTGGTAATTGTTTCATATGCTAAAGGATAAGCATTAGGATCAGGAATCTCAGCAGATACAACCTTATCATAATCCTCGATGGTTTGTGGTTTGTCAGAAGGATCAACGATCAAGAGAATGTGTGCATGAGGCAAGCCTCGCTTTTGAAACTCAATGGTATAAATGAACGCAATGGCTTTACCTAAGACACGCTTTTTTGTCAAATCATCTAGAAGTTCTCGAAGCTTAAGGTTAAAAACTCTAGAGCAAAGATCGGGTCGATCTGAAACTTTTTGATGAAATAACGATTCTCGTTGGATTTTGGGCCACATAGGATTACATGTGAAAGTAATGAAGTAGTCAGGTTTACCGAATCTTCTAACAATACTAAGGGCATCCTGATAAAGTTGAGCCGTGTGGCGTGGACCACCAATAAACGAAGATGGCAATATAACTCTTTTGCTGATGTTCGCCAGACTTTGTGGATCAGCCGAGTTGATGTAATCATTGACATGGACAGCATCTTGCAAACCTTGATAGGCCTCACATCTTAGCTTTTTCTGGTTCAAACGAATGTATGACAATCGATTTTGTTCCATTTTAGCATAATTGTCAACAATATACTGTTGAAAGAGATTGCCAAAGGAATGCAAAAGATGGTTGTCATTTGGTCTATACATCAACCGAAAGCTGTAAAACTCCATGACAGTTATCTTAGGGTTGCCAGAGGTACTCTTGGTGTTAATTTTCTATCCAGGTTCACCCGAAGGAAACAAAAGAACATAGTGTAATGGGTCGTAGAACTGATTGGACTCATTAACTCTAGTAAGTGAATTGTCTTGGTATCGGAAAACAATGTCTCTTGAGTTGGGAGTGTCATCATCGTTTTCACCACCAATTATAATAGCGTCTACGATCGGGAACACCTTCAGCCCGGAAGACTAACTTGATATTTTCCAAGGATTCAATCCCATTGTTTTAATATATTAGATTTTCTATTACCTCTAGCGGCTCACATTTCAGAAAGATGTCATTTCTCGAATTGTTTCTGTAGTTAAGATGTGACTTAAAGTGCAAGAAAGATAGACATAGTGCATCAAAGATCAAATCACTTCTTGGCAATAGTTAGAAAGTATAAATAGAAGTAAGCTTTGTATGCTTGGAAAATCAATTAGTTTCTCTCCAAAAAAAATAAGGTTGAGTCTTATTCGCACTTCGCTTGATCTCTCTCTTATAAACCTATTCAATACAACAACAAGAAATTATTGAACTCGCAAGTCAAGGCGATTTCCCATTCTAAGCGTTGTATTTTATGTCACTTTGTTTGATGTTGATAATGTAACTACCATTGAAGGATCGACTTCTTTGATATTGTTATTTATCACATCAAGCTGTAATTAAGGAAGAATATCGATTTCAGCAAGTTTACGAAATAATATTTTTCTTATGTTCCTTCATGGTAAACTCAAACAAATGTTTGTTCAATCAGCATAAATGTTGTCTTTAATCATGCTAACCCTCCGCTTTCAGTTTTGAGTATAGACAGCTAAGACAGCAAATGTCATCAGCATTGAGCCTTTGCTCTTCTCATTAACAGTTGCTCTAGATGCTGCCTAGGGGAGGGAGGGGGTTTTGAATGGTGGTCTACATGACAATACGACTCATTCAAAAATGCTTCTGGTCTTATTGGCTGATCTTGGTTGCGAATGTTTCTTAAACGGTTGTATACATACATATGTCTGAAGGCAAACACACTCACTACACCCCTTGAAGCGATGTTTTACTGTGTCTTGCTTGTGGCCACTGACTTGTTTGTCTCTAGATGTGATAAAAGGAATAATTTTGATATAATCCTTTCAAAAGGCTTCAAAGAATACATAAAAGCCAGCATTTTGGTCGGAAATCAGCTCATTTTCAATTTTACTACCGCTATTGATCAAACAAAGAAAGATGCTAGCTTTTCATTGGTATAATGCTACCATGCTTTGGACAAGTACGTCATCCAAAAGTATTCGATCAGTGAGAGCCTATACATTGCCGATAGGATAAGCAAAATAAATGGCAATAAGCTTGCCTTGACAGCCTGAAGGCAAGCGTTGTAGGTATCAAGTATTAGTAAAGTACTACAATCACATATCGCCCCAAATCGTTGTGATTATTATGTCGCTTATGTTGATTGTGTTCAAATCTTCAAGCAGAGAGACTTTCAAGCGACAGCGTTTGCCTTGTTGCTTGTCCAGTTCATTTCTGTCAACGTTCTTCTTAAACTCACACAGGACAACTTCAATACCGTTGGTAGTTGCAGATTTCATATCAATTTTTCGTCCACTACTGTTACTTACTTTAGCTGATTCTGCCTGCAAGGAGTAATATGAAGATGAGCTACCACCAGAAAAGTGAGTTCTGTTGTAGATCCTGTTTTCTTTAGCACAGTTTCCACCAAAGGTTGTGTTGGTATTGCGAAAGCATCAACAAAAAACATATACACAACAGACTAACACTTTGATCTGACCATCACTACCGCTAAAGAAACCCTTCAGCAAGTTGTTCACTCTCTTCTCACTATTCCTTTGCTCGCAAGCTTTCCATCATCTTCTCCTTTTGTCTAGTTAACAATAGCATAAACAAACATGCACGGATGTGTTACACCAAATGTAGCCTGTTTTGTCTCTTTCCCTTCCCTTCCCTTCTCTTCCCTTCTTTTTTTTTCAGTTACTAAATTAGTTATCGCATTGACACAGGTCATGCCTTATCGATAGACAAATGACGCAGTTTTCATTTAACTATCTTGGGTGATTTTGCCAGTCTGCGGATATGCTTTGAAGATCGACTGCACAGTCATTTTTCTCTGGTCTGTCAACACGATCTGATTGCTTTCCTACGTTCATCATTCTCAACATCAAGTTGCTTGATACTGGAAGAACTAGCTTTCTAAAGATTTTATTTTGCTTGGCTATAGTCTTATACTTTTTAGCACCAGTTTGTTGAGAGAAAGTATCAACAGCATTTCAAACACAACAACTTCTACTATTGTTACTACCATTACTAAATTTGGATGGCCGAAGTTGGTGATCTTTTTCTTTTTCCTTTTTTATCTTTCTCACTTTTTTTTTTGACTGGTAGATAGTACATTTTTGCCTTTTTTGAAGATTGTGCGAACAAGGTGGTAATGACTACATCATCTGTTGTTTCTAGACTGTATATAGTATGTTGTAAAAAAAGAAAAGAAAGAGAAAGCAAGAAAAAAATTAGATGCATTGATTGTGACACCTCCTTGTTCAGAAAATAAACAATGAACCAAGAAAAAAAATAAGCTTCCTTTCTGGGTTTGTAAATTTGACAGGTCTTCATCGAGTGCACTACCAAAAGAAGGAAGAAAAAAGTTTCTTTATATCTTTGTAGATGTATACTACTGCATGCCTAACTGGCGCGTAGTGATATAGCACGATGGGCTTTTGGTATACACTCGTTGCACTCGAAGAAAAGAAGAAAAAAAAAAGTGAGTGGCAGAGATAGAGAGATGTCAGACGATGGTTTGGAGGATGTTGCTTAGAAAGGAAATCCAATTAGTAGGTAACCATAAACAAATAGAGCTTTACCATCTTTATTATCAAAAGAAAAAAAAGAAGAGTCGACTGCCTGTTGATCGAGAGCGTACTAGATAGAATATGCGTGTATGGATTGTACTATTCACTTATCATGACAAAACGCAGGTAAAAAACACGGTTTTTTGCAAAGTGAGCAGAAACAAAAGGAAAGTTTAGTGTACTTTTCACGTGATTGATTTAGATATTTTGTTTCTCCTTATTGTTCTTATTGTTCTTTCTTGCCCTCTTTCTTTTATCTCTCATCTTCTTTTCTGGTTTGTAGTGTGAGATAAAAGAAAAGACACTGTATCAGCGCCGCATCTCTCTATCTTACCCTTCTCTGTAATTCCCAACAAACACATTATCTTTTGTTGTTAAGGAGAACTGAAACCAAACCATTACCAAAAGAAAAAAAAAAGCAGACTAGTGGTGTTGTACAGGATTACACAGTTATGTCTGCAAAAGGATCGATCCAACAATCCCAAAGCGACAGGAAAGAAGGGGAATTAAAGAGGAAGGTCTCGACTCTTGATAGCTCAAGTGTAACAAGTGTATGAAACGTTTGAAGGAGAAAGAGAGAGAAGAAGAGAGTGTGTGTGAGGTAAAAAAAAAAAAAAAAAAAGATAGACAGGAAGGGAAGCGATTGGTTGTTAGGGTGGTAGTGTGTACTGCATGTGATGAAAGCAATAGCTAAGCTGAAAAACGTCTATAACAGACTAACGCCGGTTTGACAGAAGTCAAGAACATGTATAAAAAAAAAGCTTGATTCTTTCACTCTTTGTTTTTTCTTCTTCTTCTACTCATACATCCACTACTTCCTTTCTTTTATCATATGTCTCTCTCTTATTTCAACCTTTGGGGTTCTTTGGTTCTTCGGCGCTTTGGTTCTTTGGTGCTCTGTCTCTAAGGTTCTTTGGTTCTAAGGTCCTCTCTTGGTTCTTTGGATTCTATGGGTTCTTTGGTCCTCTCTTTTGGTCCTCTCTTTTGGTCCTCTCTTTTGGTTCTCTCTTTTGGTTTTCTCTTTTGGTTCTCTCTTTTGGTTCTCATCTAGTTTCTGGCCGCCTTAGTTCCCTAGTTCCTTAGTTACTTTGCTTACCAAGCTCCAAAGTTAACCGAGTTCCTCAGTTCTCCCCCCCCCTCCTCTTCTTCTTGATGTCAAGCCTTCTTGTTTATTTGTCATGGGATCTAGCCTTCCTTTTCTTTTTAATATTTAACGTCTGACTCATCGTTTCTTGTTTGTAGCCTCCACAGGAAGGTAGATACTCGAGGAATTTAAGGTAAGTGGGAGTACAGACCAGATGCCTTCACGCGGCTACTCCCGTAAGTAACTTCTTTCGGCAGAAGTGAAACCAAAGGCTGGCAAAAAAAAAGAACGATAGAATGAAAATATGTCCCAAACCTATATCTAAACAAATAAAAATAAATAAATGAATTAATAAAACTATATGCTTTTATCTCATAAATGTCTCTAAACTACTATAACTACAATCTTCTGTTCATTACTATTCTGTTCCACATCTACAAGTAAATGAGCAACTGAATCTTTTAAGTTGATTCAATATATATATGTATGTATATATGTCGTGTATTGGGAATGTTTCTTTACCAGTGATTTGAATCAGCATACTAGAAAAAAACAGATGCCAGTGAACAGAAATTAACTTCTTGAAATTAAATATGATTAACTTTTTTTTGATAACTCTTAGTAGAAATCAATTCATATTATTCTGACCTGGTCGAAATAAGACGAGCTTCAGAAAAACTCGCGTATTTTTTCTTGTGAACTGGTGACAAACATTTGTCAGAAATGTTAATCAAATACATGCTTCAGAGCAAGAAAGGGACAAAACATCTATGATGTATTGCTCTAAATCAGATTTTATCAATTCCTTCTTTTTTTTTCTCCTCGAAAAATATGTTCAAAGACCAATCTCAAACAATCCTACCCTAGCATGTCAGCAAAACGACAATGTTAACAAAAAAGGATGAGAGGCTGATTCATAACAATAACAGGCACATTGTTGCGTCTTTGCTATAGTCAAGAAGTCTGAGCTTGTGTTGAAAATGTCAATGTAAGATACACTCAGTCAATAATATTAAAGTTTTGAGTTCTGGAATTTTGCTTTTACATCCTTGCTTGCTTTCAGACGTCACACATAGTAGTTTGATGATATGCAAAGTTTATTTGACCCCGTGCTCAACATAATATGCTTCTTTTTAATCATCCTGTAGCTTTATAGGGAAATGTTTTCTTATTCTTCCTCCTCCACATATTTAAATTAGCTATATGTTTAGAAGCTCTTCTAGTACTATATCTACCTATCAAACCGAAGAGCATGATGAGATGATTTGTTCTCCTTTAACTAGCTGTCTTTTAAGCAAGTAAGAGATAAAAAAGAAAAATGAACAATTGTTGTTGATGTTGCGCCATCTTCATTTAAGAAAAGTTTGGTTGCCAAAATAATTTCTGTCCACATAAACTATTGTTGTCTGGATCAAAACACAAGCGCTCAATGTGTATCATTCTTTATCTTTTCGATCTCTCTTCAGAGGCCTATTAGTTTACTCTGTAACAAACTTTGTTATGATATAAACACTCTGTTTTCTTTCTATTCTTGCTTCAAACCATCACTGAGCCAGATTGACCTCTCTTAGCCGCAATCCTTATCAAGTCCCTTTTTTTTTGCTTCTTCTTCTTTCTTCTTGCAATTAGACATGGGCTTTTATTCCTTTTTATTGTTTCATTTTGAAATAACTCTTATCATTTTCAGACAGTTGCTTCAAAAATTACTCCTCTTGTCAAGATAACCTGAAACAGCCTTTTCTCTTGTACCATCAGTAGTTCATCCTGTACAAGATCAGCAAGCAAGTAACTACTCTGTACCATTTCTACAATGAGTCAGCATCTTCTGGTCATCTACTATGCCTTTTGGGTTGAACGAGTATATCTCCCTCAAATACTCATCCCTAGTCCTAGTGCCTTTCATAATCCCCAATACTTTATATAAGTAAAAATCTGCAGCAACTACCTTAACCGCTCAAGAGTTTCTTGAAACGAGGACCTCTCTTCTTCTTTTTGGAAACTTCCGAGGGGCTATTGTACATAAGAATGGCCTTTCGTGCAGCATATCCTGTAACATTGAGAAGTTCAGCAAAACGCTCATGATTTCTTTCTTGCTTCATCAATTGATAATCTTTCACGATGCCATAAACATGACTTAAAAGCTTGTAGATTTCATCTGAAAATTGGGAGCAATTGAAGGTTTTGATTGATGCTGACGTTTATTCGATAGTTTTTTTTAGAGAAGATAAGAGAGGAAACAAAATACTATTCACTCATGGTAATTAGATCCTCGTAACTCTATGTTTCATGGGGTAATTATCATCCAAAAAAATCGTTTTTTAGGAAGAGAATTAATGAATATATCCTTACTTTGTTCTTTTGCCTTCAAGATTTTTACCTTCACCAGACAAAATCAATTGTGAGATGGGTGTTATCTACAGTCGTTGGTCTTGTTGATCTCTTTTCAATAGAGCTGGTTTTAATTCAAGAATACATTCCGAATGGACGTATTCCACCAAGATGCTTCTAATATCAGCAGCGGCATTCACATCTCTATTCTAATCTATATTTAACAATTTAGAACATGATAAGCTAAGAAGCTAAAAAGAAGTTTGAGCATGACTTACTAAACCGGCATTTGCTATTCACTGAACGCTGGAGACACAGCTTCAGCGGACAAATAGTGTATCTGTCTATTACATATAACTAGATTAGAAACTGAGAGTCTGCCGGAAGCAAATAACTATTTACTTGTTATCATTCGGTCAGGGCATTGATTTATTCTGTGTAATGTGTAGCTCTCTTTATCATAGCACTTGACAGTAGAACGAAACTCGAATATGTTACCATCGACGCCTCGAAAACAATGCTTCTTTTTACGATGTTTACAGACGTACATGGGAGCACAAACAAGATCAAGCCGTTGATAGCGAAATCCATCAACAGGAATTACAATGACTTTTTCAGCGATAGCATGTTAAATTTATTTGACAGAAATTGGTGTATTACCACGATAAGTGCCATGGATTCCTGTATCGCTGTACTTAACAACAGTTCTTGTGGTACCATTTGTATGTCTTAGTTAGTCTCGGAAACGGTCCCTATATTTTCTTCTTCTCCTTCTAGAACTTCTTGATAAAGAATGAGCCAGATTGAAGTCCTCACCAGCCTTTGTTCCATCAAGAATGACGCGGGAAAAGGAACAAACCTTGTTTTCACGATGGCAGTAAGCTCTCATAAAGTCAACTATTCTATCATTTCACTTGAGGCACTAGTTATCAACAATCAAATATAAAATATCAATAAAGCCTAATCTGAACGTTCAGAGACTAAGGAGTTTACAAACTGCATAGCATCTTCATTCGTGCATGCTTTACTACTTTGCAATCAGTCATAAGAAGCTTGAATGCTTGACTTCCGGCTCTTTCTTGTTGTATTCACGACAGACCAGAACAAAGTTTGTAGGAAGCTTTATTAGCAACAAAAGCATGCTGCTTGGCTGTTTGCTTGTTAGTCAGCAGTTGGGCATCACAGCCTGAACCACATATAATATCACAGACACCTATGAATGTATATCACAATCCAACAAAAGCAAGTTGTGATGTCAAAAAAAGTTTCTTTACAATCGACATAACAGGTGTTGCGCTTGATATCACTATCACAAATTAACCTTCAGAAAATAGATTGTTGATCTTGAATCGTTAATGAGGTACTTTTAAGATCTTTCTCTCTCAATAAAAGACTGGAGCCACTGCAACAAGTAGCACGACGACATGCTCTGAAGCAAGTAGTAGCGCCTCTTTACAATGCTTTTCTGATTCTTCTTTCTGGAACCCATCCAACGTCAATTTTACACTGGGTTAAATCACTGAGTTTCTCATCTTAAGACTCAAAAGCATAACTTTCTGAATGCTCATTGTCGGTGTATTGCGCTCCAAAGAAAGTAATAGTGGAATCGTTGTTTTTGGGTGACAACTTACAATATGAAGAAAAAGAGGATGACACAGTTCAAACAGGTCAAAAGTGTATTTTCCATCAAAGTAGCTTCAAAACTCCCGGACACCCAAAATATCTGTCATCTCCTTTCTCTATGTGACTTGTGCATCCATTTTTTGAATAACTTCAAAAAAAATTTACAGTGCCTTTTGATACACTTTTCCGTGATGTCTAACACCAATACCACTTACGATGTTGTGTCTGCATACAAAGCTTCCTTGAGCGACACAGTAAGTAGCATAGACGCTCGTTTGATGTTTTTTTTTTGCTAACTTTTGTTGCACATAACAGGAACTTTCAACACCTGTTGCTGTATTCAAAGCTTTGACTGAATTTGTTCGACACAGTACAGGTAAATCAATTTCTAAATATTGCTTGCCTCCTCCCTTTTGATGAGTACACAAAGAGACGAACTCGAAAAAAAACATGGAAGAGTAAAGAAGTGAACTAAATGACACCATTTTAAAGCTCCCACTATGTCCGAATTCATGCAAACACTTGAAAAAGCTGCACAAGATATTCGTCAAGAGCCTGAGTCCATGCCCAGTAACAACAACAAGAACCAACACAAAGCTGCTATTGCAGTGCTTGCTGGTGTAGATTTGTTTATGCGCTTCGTGACTAGGAATTCTCATGATTTTTCAGTAAGCAGACTATTTTGATAAGACGAATGCCTTAAAAAGCCTCTTCTCAGGGAACTCTAACTAGAACTCTTGAACTTGACACAGCTTTCAGAAGAAGCTAGAAGTTTTGAAGATTTTAAAGAAAACTTATTGTCTAGAGCCTCTTTGATTTTGGACAAAGCTTCATCTGCTCGTGAAAGAACAGCTGAAATTGGTGCACAATTTGTTCATGATAATGCTGTTGTTTTGGTGCAAGGCTACTCTCGTGTCATCATGAGTGTTCTGTCTTATGCTGCTAATGTACAGAACAAGCGATTCAAAGTATATGTTACAGAAGGACGTCCCAACAGTGATGGGTAAGACAGGAAGAAATAGGACAGGAAACCCAAGTTAACTGTATGCATTTAGTCTCCAAGCAGTATCAGCTTTAAGAGAAAATGGTATTCCCTGTAGAGCTATTTTGGATTCAGCAGTTGGATACATCATGGATAAAGTGGATATGGTCTTTGTGGGTGCAGAAGGTGTTGTTGAAAATGGTGGTATTATCAACAAGGTAATATCGACTTTTTGGAGTAAAGGATATTTATGCGACTTAAAATTATTATAGATTGGAACATTTCAAATTGCACTTGTTGCCAATGCTCTTAACAAGCCAGTATATGCAGTAGCCGAAAGTTACAAATTTGTTCGTGTTTATCCTTTAAATCAGTACGATATTCCTTCAGAAACTCCTGAAATTGTCACATTCACATCTAGAAGAAAATCATTTAGTACAACTAGCAATGCAGAAACAATGGACGAACTAGCATCATCAAATCCATCTGTTGATTATACACCTCCTCAACACATCACTTTGTTGTTGACTGATCTAGGTGTTTTAACCCCTTCAGGTGTATCTGACGAACTGATTAAGCTTTACGTATGAGAACAATAAAGAGAAATTGCCCTGTCTATTTTTTTTTTTTTTGCAGAAACAACTGGTTCACAAATAAAAGGAACATTTGGTTAAAATACAAAAGGGACTTGATACATCCAAGAGTAATACAAAGCATCTTGACATTCCGGCTTCATCTTTTTCCATTATTGCTACTTGACCACCACATAACATAATCAATCTTTTATATGTGTGTTTTATGAACATCAAGTATCTTTTTCTTCCTCTGCTTTTTATTGTGTTTTTGAAAACGAGGGAAAAAGTATGTCTCATTGATCATGCGCATGCTTGTCCATATATGTCCATATATGAAATGCTACAAGGTTTCAAAACAAAATCTGTTTATTTGTGTAGCAACAGATGAGTGTCGAGAGGAATAGTAGGGGTTGGGTTAGTATACCTGGGTGAGGCTCATTGTAAGTGTGTTCAAGATCCATCATTGTAATATACCACTTAGACGAAGAAGGGTTCTAAGCAGTTGTCATAACATGAGGATTGTATAGCAAGTGAATCTCTTTAAATTAAAAATAGCAACACTACATGCCACTGCAGCTATTTGAGTAATACACAAATAGCCCAGATTGTTACCTTGTCTTTTTTGCTTCGATTATATTTGCTTTTTGTTTGCATGAAAGCAGCATGTCCCTCATATGACGATCCTCACTTTTTTTAGGAATATTGGTAACATCACTAGCGGTCTTTTCAGTAACAATTTCTCTAAAGCCAGTTTCAAAGACTTACTCTACAGAAAACAAAAAAGTTTATGTCACATCATTCGCATTATGTCTAATTCCTTACATTCATATGGTTTAGAGAGTTCAAACTCTTTTATGGTTTAAAAAGCATTCTTGAAGGAATTGACAAGACTCTTTACCAGACATTTTTGTCAGAAAGAAGTCAGGCCATCTCTATTTTGGATCCTACAGAAAAAACCATCAATTAAAGAGCATACTGCAAGCAGTTTTGAAAACATGGGTCTGTTATGGTTGCACAATTGATGGGAGACCAATTAAGCTCAAAGCGGAATCCATCGAGATCACTTGCTTTGTGATTGTTAGTGCCAATCGAAACAAACAAAGCAGGACAAATGGACTGAATTTAGCTTGCAAGCTGAATGGCTTTCTTATAGTTTTGGTTTTCAACTCTAAACAGATGAGTGTGACAATAGTTTTTGTTTTCTGAAGCTGAAACGGAACACTCCGTCTTATATCCGAACCTTCAAGCTACATTAGATAATAATTATGCCCTGAAAAGCTGGCAGGCACCAATTAGTGTCAGAAATAACATTATCCGTTGCTCGCAATACTATTTTACAAAATATCTATTCAATGCATTCATGACCAAACAAAAAAATGTCAGAATGGAGATTGTTTATTGAGGCCTTACTTGTTCAAATCGCATGCTTTTGCTTTAAGGCATTTTATACAAAAATGCCATACAAAGAGTAGATCGTTGTTTTCCTAGAATACAGAACAAAAACATAGTAAGTTTAGTATTGGTCATCTCGGATATCTGCCTTTGTAAATCGAGAAGGGCCTATAAATTTCATGTAAGCCGATTGTTATCGTCTTGCTAGAACAACATCGATTTAATGATCAACACTTAAGGATGATCAATGAAATCACAAAGAGTGGTTGGTGCACTAGTTGAATATGTGCGCTGAGTACCTCAAAAAATATCAAGACACTAACTTGCATTGGTAGGATGATGCAGCTTTGAAGTTACATCCAAAATTGTGATTTCTTAAAGTTAAGGTTCGCTTCCTTTCATTTCGATAGCATAATAATCCAGTATAGTTTCTTTAGGGTATTGTGTTTCAAGGTAATTCAATTTTGCAATACACGCAAAAAAAAAGACGGAGGAATCGGACTAGAATTTAAAAGAGAGTAATGCATTTTTCAGGTACACTCAAGTCATTCCATTCAACCAATCTATGCTTTTGTCTCCTTGACACAAGTATGAGAATTCAAGCACCAATTTGACTCACTCAAACTAGCTTTTTTTTTCTTTTACAAAAAGTGACGTGTAAAATGCTTTAAAAGGAAAAAAGTTATGTGGATTTCATTTTCCCTTTTACTCTGAACAAATGTAACCACCGACTAGTCATTTCTTTTTTTTTGTAAACCGACTCAACAAACTCCATTTTTCAGCTAAACGTGGAAAATATCACATTTTCTTTTCTTTTCTTTCTTTTTCTCTCTTACTTTTAACAACCACTGTATGCCACTTTACAGACTATAGAACTTTTTCTTTGGGTTTTAAATACAAGTGATTTTTGCTTCCATTCTCTTTATACCCTTTAGTAAATCATCAGAATACTTCCAAACCTAAGAATTTTATTTAATTTTTTTTACATACACGAAAAGGAAAAATAACTCTTATACCCTTTTTTTCCCTCTCGCTCTCTCTTTCTCCTACTTTCTCTTTTCTCTGATTCTCGTTGTTGCTTAACCGTTTCCCAAACAAAGGTAATTCATTCTCAAGATTTTAATATATATAATCTAGACAACAAATTTAAGTTTTACTTTTCAACTTTAGACTTATCTTGGTCGATATTGATTATACACTAGAATGATTACCGCAGAACCTTCAACAGCCGTTCAGACACCCCTAGAAGAAAGATTTTTTGACCCTATCTATAAAGCACAAATACCAGAGCAAGAACTCAACGACCTGATATCCAACCATGCATCTCTAGCACCTGAGGAACTTTTAAGTGGATTTGATAAAATAACTCAGCGTATTACACTATGGCTAGAAACAGCTCACATGGTTGCTTTTACAATAGAACAAGAAGTGAAGCGTGGTGAAGCCGCAATGGAGCTCTATACTATAGAGCCTCTAGAACTCTCTTGCAGCAAAATGCAACCCCTGATACAGCTTTTGGCCGAATTTGTTGAAGAACAAGACGAGCTCAACAGCAGTTTTGAAACTAAGTTAAAGTGGACGAAAATTCAATCAGAATGGTCTGGATTGCAACACTTTATTTCTTCTGTGAAGAACCTGATAGACGAATCCAATGAGAAGTTTCACCTGAGAACTTTAATGGAAACTATACTGTTACAGATTGATGATTTGTCGATTATGATTTTTCAATTCCAGGAAAAGCGACATATGGCTGCTGCCATTGTTGCTCCTGCCACACCACCCCCAGAATTAAACTCGACGGAAGAGCAATCAAAGAAAGAAGATACCATCTTGCTCGAAATCGACAATCGAGTGGGGCCTCTTTTCAGTAGTGTTGAAAAAGTATATACGCGTATGACATCCCCAAACCCACCAGACGATATCTCGGGGCTCTTGACACGTAAGCATCTACTTGTACAAGAACGTTGGGAGTGTCTCCGTGTAGAGATAGATGAGCTGAAGTTGGAGTTGAAAGAAGATCGTTGGTTGATCGTTTTTAAACAAGTTGCTGATCAGGTGGACGAAATGATGAACGGTCTTGATAAAACAGTAAATCAGTGTTATGCTACTATTCAGCAAATAAAAGAGCATGGTGGCAACTACCTCATCACTAGCTCATCTTCTACTACCTCCAACTCTTCTTCATCCACTACAAACACAATTAGTTCTTCGCCCAATACTACTGCTGGTACCGTTGACCTCAAGACAAAACTTAGATCTGTCGAAAAGAACTTTGAGGCCAAATACAAGTATTATACACCTTCGATTGCGAAAATGTTGATGATGCTCGGAAACGGAATTGCTGCACGCGTGTCCCGAGATGTTGCAACGTTACAGCGTCATGAGTCTATGCTTGCAAGGTGGAATAACCTTAAATCAACAATGGATCATTTGCGCAAACGGGACTTGCCGGAAATTATTGTGGTTGATTCTGCCTTGTCTGATAGCGCATCAAACGCTGGTTGTTGGTCACGTCTTAGCGACCGTAGTGATAGTACTACAGGTAGTATAAGCAACTGGAAGGATATGTTACCGCCAAGCTCAACACCAACCGGAGCTCGATTTATTCACAACAAGTCATCGTCACCTTCCCTTAATGGTCATATGGATGACACAAGTAATAGTGTAGATTTTGTCAGGTCGAGAAGCCCATACAGCAACAAGTTTGGCCATCACAGCCCATCGCCTTCTATGTTTATTGATGAGAAAACCCGTCGAACAACAACTGGTGATCATCACCTTTGGCGTTCTGTGAACGGTGGTTCTGCCTCACCTAATAATGGTGGTAGAAGAACTGCCAGCCCTTCATTTTACACTCGAGACAGCTTTAGTCCTGTCAGCAGCGGACTGAGACCCAGCTCCATTAGCCCTTCAAGTAGTCGAACAACCCATACTCCTCAAATTGCAACACCAACAGCACAATTACACAATAGAATGCACAACATGTCACCTGACATTGCAGAGGAAGAGGATGACACTATATCTACAAAAGATTTCAGAAAACAACCATCTGTTCGATCCAAGAGTAGCCTATCGACAAATCCATCTACCCACCATTTAGGAACAAGATCCGTTACGCCAAGTATACGTCGTAGTGGAACCCCTTCTATGATACCAAGACCAAAAACCCCAAACACAAACAAGAACAATCTCAAACTAGAAAGCAGCAGACCAAGATCCTCTATGGCACGCATTACCAATCTCACCTCCCCCACATTAAACCGAACTCAATCTCCTTTTACAAAAACGAGTAACAATTCCAAATTCTATAAGCCTGATCCTAAAGACCCATTGGACAAAGAAGTGGCTATGATAGTCAATCGAAGTCCGATACCCATCCAATGTTCTAAGAAACAAGGTGGTGGAGACGGAAGATATTATTTCGGTAATGAACTAACGCCATCGCTGGGAGGTGGTAAAAAGATTTATACGTGTAAATTGATGACTTATGAAAATAGTGGAAGAAACAAAGTATTGATCCGTGTTGGTGGTGGATGGCAAGATCTAGAGATCTTTTTGCTTGAACACATGAACTTGATTGGATAAATACAATAAACAAACATGTAATATTTCTTCCTTACCCTTTCTCTCTACAAAGACACTTCGTTTACTTTTAAAAAAATGCTTCTGTCGTATACGAATAATATGAAGTGAGACTGCTTTGGCTTGTCATCCAGAATAACCTTTCCCTTAGGAACTATTGCGTTTACCTTTGGAGGAGATTGAATTTCACTTTATGAAAACAGTTGAAGAGAACCACACTGCTCTCAATAATGAGAGTTGTCTTGACCATGGCTTGAAAAGCATTCAGAACTCACATAAACTTTGACAGAGGGCAATTCCACCTTTACTAAGCAATTTCGCATCACGACATTTCGTTAAAGCGAAACCTCTGGTTAAATTAATTTGTCTACATCATAAAAACAGGAACTAGCAGTAAACAAAGATAAGAAATTTGTCGTCTTGGATTTTGTTGTGGCTAAGAGATAGAAATACAACGACCTTCGCAATTGAGCATATTACAGAAGTCTATGCAAGAAAGCAATCTTGATTTGTTTTTCTTTGCTCTTGTTTTAAGAGAGATGACCGTCAATCTACAGAAGTAATATAATTCAAGTGCTTTTAGAAATTGCTCGTACATGTATCATTTCTGCTTTACAATTCACCTATTCTGTTTCGCGCACTTAGTTTATGGCTTTATTGAATGTCTGAGAAATTTATAAGACGATGCCACCATAACTTGTCAGAATTTAACGTCTCAA
Organism: Choanephora cucurbitarum; assembly: GCA_025331435.1. Lineage (NCBI taxonomy): Eukaryota > Fungi > Mucoromycota > Mucoromycetes > Mucorales > Choanephoraceae > Choanephora > Choanephora cucurbitarum. The sequence goes on along the minus strand of JAIWNI010000105.1, from coordinate 69,349 downwards.
GAGACACAAAAGAAAAGCTTGATTTTTTCAAATTTTCCTGGAGCGATAGATCAAACAACTTGCTGAAATCATTGATGTCGGCTAATGTATATACCGAAGAATAACAATTATCTCAGCAGATTTCAGCAATCAACAAGACTTTGCTGATCACTAGTACAACGAAGAGACAACATATTCAATCAGACATGCTCATTACAGCTTTTTCGGAATAACAGTTTTTTTTTCCATCTATCCTCAAGTGCTCTCTTATTGTTAGAGATTAAGTGACAAAGGCCCATCATTAATGAAAGAACCTTCTATTTTGCATTTAAAAAAACAAAATCAAATGTAGGTCTAATAATCGGATTTTTATAGGAAGAAAGGAGAATAGAAAAGAGTATCTCTATTCAGCGATTCCAGTGTTCCTATAGTGTATTTTACAGCAATTTTTCCTGCCTTTCTTTAAGCCTCAAGAAGCCTGATAACAAATTTAAGCATGTCTCACTTTTTTTCAACTATCCAAACAAATAATAATTTTTCGTTATTCCAAAGCTTCTATTGTTATAATCAAGTTTCCAAATACACACACCATCTATATAGTTTATCGCGCTGATCTTAGATAGCCCACATTTACCCAATATTTACAGCTAAATCCAAAAAGGTCATGCCGCCATACAACATCTCAGGGCAGTAATATGTCTAAAACTAAAGTCACGGACATGATCAAATCATCAAATGGCAATAGGTTTAAGCAATCTCTAACTAGTTAAAAGACCGAAAGATAAGCTTTATAAGAAATATGGGGGGACATCAAACGTTTAGTGCTCTGCCCTTTTTTTTATCATGAAACAGTCTATAAAACACATCTCACAGTTTAAGGCCAAATTAAACTCTGTATATAAATAAGCGCTTCTGTGTTAGGAATCTCGGTTACGCGTATTTAAAGCATATGATGACACATGAAATCAGCATGAATATTTTTGCGCTGAAGAGTAATCCTGAGAAAATTTATTGGCGCACAAATACAAGAAGCGATATGGCTGAGAAAGAAACCATTATCGATGACACTTTTGTGTATTAAATACAATGAACAAGTTTCCCTTTCTTTTTCCTTTTCCTCTCTTCCTAAACGCTAATCTTTCAAACATATATGCCTACTCCACCTGCTCGTGAACACTCTGTTGAAACTATTCGTAGAAACAGCGAAGTGATGGGCAACCTTCGTAAGTTGTTGGTTGCCAATCGTGGTGTAAGTAAACATTGGTTTAAATGATGATGGTCAATCTCTCATGTTGCATTCTGTAGGAAATCGCGCTTCGTGTCTTTCGTACAGCTCACGAGCTCTCCATGAAGACAGTGGCCATCTTTTCTCATGAAGACAGACTTTCTATGCACCGTTATAAGGTTCGTTTTAATTAATTGGTTAGCGTTTCAGCTTTGTGTAAGATTGACCATTCAAATATATAGGCTGATGAATCATACCAACTTGGTAAAGTTGGCCAATACACTCCTGTCGGCGCTTATTTGGCCCAGGATGAGGTTGTTCGCATTGCTAAAGAACGTGGCGTCTCCATGATCCATCCCGGTTATGGTTTCTTATCTGAAAATGCCGAATTTGCTCGTAAGGTCGAAGCCGCTGGCATCACTTTCATTGGTCCCTCTCCTGAGGTCATTGAAAGTCTCGGTGATAAGACTAAGGCCAGAACCATTGGTGAGTTGTGATTTTTTTGTGTATTTTTTTTTTACTCGGGATTTTCAAACTGATTTTTTGTTTGTGAAACATGAAGCCATGAACTGTAATGTACCTGTTGTCCCTGGTACTCCTGGACCTGTAAGTGAATTCAATGAAGCCAAGGCATTCATTCAAGAGTATGGTTTCCCAATTATCATCAAGGCCGCCATGGGTGGTGGTGGACGTGGTATGCGTGTTGTTCGTGATGAAGCATCTCTTGAAGACGCTTTCAGCCGTGCAAAGTCTGAAGCACTTGCCGCTTTTGGTGATGGTACTGTATTCATTGAACGCTTCCTTGACAAGCCTAGACACATTGAAGTTCAATTGCTTGCTGATCGTGCTGGTAATGTTGTTCACTTGTTTGAACGTGATTGTTCAGTCCAACGTCGTCACCAAAAAGTTGTTGAAATCGCTCCTGCCAAGAACTTGGACAACAAGGTTCGTGAAGCCATTTTGAATGATGCTATCAAGATTGCAAAGGCTGTCAAGTATAAGAATGCTGGTACTGCTGAATTTTTGGTCGACAATCAAAACCGCCATTACTTCATTGAAATCAACCCTCGTATTCAAGTCGAACACACTATTACTGAAGAAATCACTGGTATTGATATCGTTGCAGCTCAAATTCAGATTGCTGCTGGTGCTCTTTTGCCTCAACTTGGTTTAACACAACAACGTATCCGTCAACGTGGTTTCGCTATTCAATGTCGTGTCACTACTGAAGATCCTGAATTGAACTTCCAACCTGATACTGGTAAGATTGAAGTCTACCGTTCTTCTGGTGGTAATGGTGTTCGTCTGGATGGTGGTGCTGGTTACGCTGGTGCCATTATTACACCCCATTATGATTCTCTTTTAGTCAAAGTCAGCTGTTCTGGCTCCACATACGAAGTTGCTCGTCGTAAGATTGTCCGTGCTCTTGTTGAATTCAGAATCCGTGGTGTCAAGACCAACATTCCTTTCTTGCAACGTCTTTTGACTTGTGATACTTTCATCAATGGAAACTGTTGGACTACCTTTATTGATGACACGCCTGACCTTTTCCGTCTTGTTCAATTCCAAAACCGTGCTCAGCGTATGTTGGGTTACTTGGGTGATGTTGTCGTTAATGGCTCGCAAATCAAGGGCCAAGTAGGTGATCCTTCATTCAAGAGCGAAATTGATATTCCTGTGCTACGCGAACGCGGTAGCAACAAGGACATTGATACCTCTGCTGCTCCTACTGAAGGATGGCGTAAGATTCTTGTTGAACAAGGTCCTGAAGCATTTGCTAAGGCTGTTCGTGCCTATCCTGGTGTTTTGATCACTGATACTACTTGGAGAGATGCTCATCAAAGTTTGTTGGCTACTCGTGTTAGAACTGTTGGTAAGTGTTTAGGAATGATTTCAAAAAAAAAATGAGACGATTTTTTTTTCTAAAAAAAACTTCCTTTAGACCTTCTTCGTATCGCCCCTGCTACTTCTCACGCTCTTGCTAATGCATTCTCTCTTGAATGTTGGGGTGGTGCTACATTTGATGTTGCTATGCGTTTCCTTCACGAAGATCCTTGGGACCGTCTTGCTGCTCTCAGAAAGGCTGTTCCTAACATTCCTTTCCAAATGCTTCTTCGTGGTGCCAATGCTGTCGGTTACACCTCTTATCCTGACAACGTTGTCTATGAATTCTGTGACAAGGCTGTTAAGTGCGGTATGGATGTCTTCCGTATCTTCGACTCTCTTAACTATGTTGAAAACATGAAGCTTGGTATTGATGCTGTCAAGAAGGCTGGTGGTGTCATTGAAGCTACCATCTGTTACACAGGCGATGTCTCCAACCCTAACCGCAAGAAGTATGATTTGGATTACTATGTCAAGTTGACTGAAGAACTTGTAAACGAAGGTATTCATATTTTGGGTATTAAGGATATGGCTGGTTTGTTGAAGCCTGAGGCTGCTAAGCTTCTTGTCTCTACCATTCGTGCCAAGTTCCCTGATCTTCCTATTCATGTTCACACTCACGATACCGCTGGTACTGGTGTTGCATCCATGATGGCTGCCGCTGCCGCTGGTGCTGATATTGTTGATGTCGCTATTGATGCTATGTCCGGTACTACATCTCAACCTGCTATGGGTGCCATTGTTGCTGGTTTTGAACAAACTGATCTTGGCACCGGTATTCGTATGGCTGATGTTCATGCTATCAACTCTTACTGGGAACAAGCTCGTCTTCTCTACTCTTGCTTTGAAGCCAACGTTCGTTCTGCCGATTCTGGTGTCTATGACCACGAAATGCCTGGTGGTCAATACACTAACTTGATGTTCCAAGCTCAACAACTTGGTTTGGGTACTCAATGGAATGACATTAAGAAAGCATACACTGAAGCCAATGCTCTCTGTGGCGATCTTGTTAAAGTAACACCTTCATCTAAGGTTGTCGGTGACCTTGCTCAATTCATGGTTTCCAACAGTCTCTCTGGTAAGGATGTGGAAGAACGCGCCTCTACCTTATCTTTCCCTACATCAGTAGTCGAGTTCTTCCAAGGTTATCTTGGTCAACCTCATGGAGGTTTCCCTGAGCCTTTGCGTTCCAACATTATCCGCGACTTGCCTCGTATTGATGGTCGTCCTGGTGCTACTCTTCCTGCACTTGACATGGTCAAATTAAAGCAAGAATTGATTGAAAAGTATGGCTCAACCATCCGTGACTATGATGTCATTTCTGCTGCCCTTTATCCTAAGGTATTTGCTGAATACCGTGACATGGTCAACCAATATGGTGATCTCTCTGTCTTGCCTACTCGTTACTTCTTGGCTAAGCCTGAAATCAACGAAGAATTCCATGTTGAAATTGAAGAAGGTAAGACATTGATTATCAAGTTGTTGGCTGTTGGCCCTCTCAACAACAACGGTAAGCGTGATGTCTACTTTGAATTGAACGGTGAAGCACGTGTGGTTGGTATTGTTGATCGCAACTCTGCTGTCGAAGTTGCTTCTCGTGAAAAGGCCAACTTATCCAACCCTGGTGACATTGCTGCCCCTATGTCAGGTGTTGTTGTAGAAATCCGTGCCAAGGAAGGCTCCCATGTTAAGGCTGGTGACCCAGTTGCTGTCTTGTCTGCTATGAAGATGGAAACAGTCGTCACATCTCCTGTAGCTGGTAAGGTTGAACGAGTTGCTATTCAAGAAGGCGATTCCTTAAACTCTGGTGACTTGGTTGCCAAGATTGTGAAGGACGATGCTTAAGCATTGGCTCTTTATTAATATATATATTTACTTTATTTTTATACATATATTGTTTTATATCATCTTTCTTTCTGTTTATTACTTTTTATTGTTCACAAATAAAAATCATGTACTTTTACGTTTAATCTACTAGATCGTCATTTCCTTTTTAAGAGTGTTTTCTGATAACAGCTTCTTATCTTGGTTACACTTGTTTTTATAAAATCTGGAAAAAAGGATGAAACTCCTCTCTTCCATTCGTTTGGCGCAATTACAAAAGGATTGTGTTACAGTAAAAATCCCATATACAAGCTAGTAAGTAAAAGTTCAACTATCTATGCTGGCAATCAACTTGTGTGATACTAGGCTAATCTAATTTTTTTTATCTAATCTAGAAAATCTATATGTTCTGTGAATTTAATTACAGTTCAAGATATCAAATTTAACTAATATCCTTGTATATTTTAACTGGTCAGCACTGCCTGCTTTGTATGTACATTGCTTTAGAAAACAAGTCCAGTGTGTTTAGTGAAATGTATATTGATTTGAAAAGAAAGTTCTAAGGGCAAAAAAAGATGAAATGCTACTTTCAAGAGAAATAAGATCAAGCACGCTCACCTGTTTTGAGGAGTGTGTCAATGTATCTTGGTTATGTATGTACAGCATCTTGTCTGACTGTCTTTGAGTTGCGACTAAGATGCTATAGTATGATTATCGCAGATATCATGAGATGAGTAGTATATTCTAATGAATTTTAGGCGATTTGAGAAGCTGTCAACTCAAAAAGATGAAAGTTTAGATTAAGCTATTACAATTTCACCATCATACCACTGAACCAAAGCCAACAGACTGGAATACCATTGACATCAATAAAAGTGTTTTCTCTCAGAAAAGCCAGCTAACTCTTTACTGATAAGTGAGAGAGAGGCAGTTTGTAAAAGAAAGAAAAAAAGAGACTGAAATTGATGTGATATAGCAGAACAACAACAATTCTCGTTTTGTATGAGTGTTCATTAGAAGAAATGATAAATCAACAGAAATTTGCTTTTCTTTCACTTGTTACAAATATTGTCAAATGGAAGTGATTATGTGTTTGAAATGGAATAGTAACAAGCTTGGATGTGCTTATTATTCTAATCAAAGCTTGGAACTTAACCTCATGGAAGACATCAATGAGTCAAGCCAATTCACTCATGTATCAATATGTACTTATTCTTAAAGATTATGAAAACGAAAGCAATCTATTGATTTGTATGCGTGCATTAGTGCTTGCTCAATCTTCTCCTACTTTGATGTTGCTACCTGAAAACAATATTGATCCACTTCAAAATTTGGTTCAACAGTATGATGGTATATTCAGGCAAAAAAAAAAAGATTTCAGTATGTGTTCTCAATATCAACTTAGGTGGCTCTATTAAAATACAAGTTGTGCCCAACAAAGACACTACATTTGAAAAAGGCAGAATGTTGTTACTGAATTGGTTCATTCGTCATATTCAGCTAGATAAACCTGATAATAATAGCGATGATCAATCACTTGCCTATCAAAATGTGTATCTGAGAGATCCAGAAGAAGGCAGCAAGACACATGCTTATCTGCAGCTAGAAGGATTGATTCAGTTAGAAAACAGCCATCTGTCTGTAAGATCGTAATACACACTTGGTTATAAATAAGATGATTCATTCGCTTTAGGTTGGATGTGCTGGCACTATATTGAAATACCTTCAAGATGTACAAGTAGGTCGCCCTCTGGAAAATCTATCGAATCAAGATACCGAGAGTGTACATCATCTGTCAGTTCAGCCTATCTCAATCCAGGTTTTCTCTTGGTAAGATAAACTAAGCAAAGGGCAATGAAGAAAGATTGCGACCAACTGAACCACTTTAGTCAAAATTACATGCATATCACATCAGATACCTTAAAGTATGTACAGGCTTTTTTTTAAAAAAAAATATAAGAAACAAAGGTATATTCATATTGACATTCTAGAGCACTATGCGTGTTTGATATCGAATCCAACTCCAACACACAGCAAAAAGAATCCGTCTCTTTATTTGGTATATCACTCTTTCGTCTTCTCAATAAACAAGGGCTGAACTCATTTTTTGGAACAGGATTATTAGATAAAACAAGAAGTGTCCTGGGAAAACAGATGTTACGACAATGGGCAGCTCATCCATTACAAGATCAAAAGACAATTAGTGATCGCCACATGACAATCCGTTTCTTTAGCCGTCAAGTTCCTCGTGAAAAATTGAGTGAAATAGCTTCTCTTCTTAAGCATATAAAGAACATACATCGATTACTCTCAAAGATAAAGCAATCCAAAGCAACTTATAGTGATTGGCAATACATATTAAAGGTAAATTAAACGATTGACAGAGGCAAAACCTAACATTTTTTTCTTGGTTTCAGTTTGCCTATTTCTCCATCAAAATCATACACAGTATGCAGCGCATAATCCAAGAGAATCAAAATGAAGCAGGCAATTTACCTCTCATTCAAAGTTTTAAAGAGATATCAAACACATCCATGCAAGAGGTTGGAGCCCATATTGATCATGTTGTGAGTTGACTTTATTCCCTTTCTTTTTTTGATATATTCAATTGACCTATCTTTTGCATGGAAAGATCAATTTCGAATCAAGCAAAGAAGAAGCCCGTATTGTTGTAAAGGACGGCATTGATCAAGTAAAGTACTAAAAAAAATGAAATTACGTAAACTGATCATCTAAACTACATATAGGAGCTGGATGCCATGAGAGAGAAGTATGATGAACTGGATGATTACTTGGTAAAGTAATATGCATTTTTTATATAAGGTTGCTGAAATATCCCAAATATTTTAGCTTCAGGTCTCTCGAGAAATCAGTGCAATGTTGCCTGTCAGTCTAGGTGCGGCATTGAATGTAGTTTATTTTCCTCAACTAGGTTACCTTATCACCTTACCCAAATATCACCTTCAACATCGCTCTTCTAATCTCACTGGTAAAAACGCTGATGACAACAGTAGTGTAGATACAGAGCTTCATCAACAATACCTAGCAGGATTTCAATTACAAGTAAAGTTTCTTTCTCAAGATGTTTGTTCTTTCCATTGGATTAACATCTGGCTTAGTTTACTACAGCTGATAATCTCTATTACAAAAATGACAGGACAAAAGGTTTCTTTTTTTATCAGGATACCATAAGCAAGCTGAGACTCACACTTTATGTTAGAATTAGATGAAAACTTGGGTGACATTCATTCCATGATCACTGATAAAGAAATTGAAATCATCCAAGCTCTGTCAGAAAAAGTGCTTGAATATTCAACAGACTTTATTGATAGAGTCAAACTGTTATCTGAATTGGATTGGTAGGTTAGAAAACCTTTATCTCTTAACATCACTAACAGTCGACTAGTATCCTTTCTTTGACACTTGCAGCCTTGAAATTCAATTATACAGAACCAATCATGACAACAGATAGTACCTTGAAGATCGTGAAAGGACGGTAAGAACGAGTCTAAATTTAGTTTTGATGTGTCATGTAATTGGCCTCTATAGACATCCATTACAAGAATTGTGTATGAACATATTTGTTCCGAATGACACTCATCTAGAAGGAGGCAAAGGTTTCATTGACAAAGAAGACGGAAAATTATCCAATGTCTATCATCAAGCTCAGAACTCAAGATCAACTACCAAAAGCAATCAAAAGATATCTGATAGAGTGAACAGTGTCCAAATTGTGACTGGAGCCAACTTTTCCGGAAAAAGTGTTTACTTGAAGCAGATTGCTCTTATTGTCTATATGGCTCATATTGGAAGGTAAGCTCTGTTGATGAGTATGTTGATCATACGCTCATATATGCCGTAAAAGCTTTGTCCCTGCTGATAGTGCAGTGATTGGTATTACTGATAAAATGTTTGCACGTATTCAAACATCAGAAACAGTATCTAAGGTAGAAGGGAAAAAAAACGGAAAACGAGAGTAGGCCCCTTCTTAACCACCTATCTCTGTTAGCCTCAAAGTGCATTTGGGTATGATCTTCAACAATTGAATCGTGCTTTGCGTAATGCAACCAGTCATAGTCTAGTCATCATGGATGAGTTTGGAAGAGTAAAAAAAAAAAAGAGTTGAGTGTGTATCTGGTTGTTAAGACAGAAATAGGGAACCGATTGTTCTGATGGTGCTGCTTTGTTCTGTGCAGTCATTGGGTATTTTTTATCTCAAGAGACTCAATGCCCAAGAATTGTTGCCAGTACGCATTTTCATGGTAAAACACATTAGACAAAGAAAAACGGAACAGTAATTCATCTTGATGGTGTTGTCAATAGATTTGATTACCAAAAACCTACTTTCCAATCAAGATGGTATTACTTTATCTCAAACAGAAGTTCTAAGTCAGCCTATGAAAGAAGCATCTGATCAAGAAGTTGGAGATGAGGTTGTCTTTCTTTACCGTATTGTGCCTGGAAATGGATATCATTCCTCTTATGGTACATGGTGTGCAAGTATTGCAGGCTTACCTTCCCATACAGTGAAAAGAGGTAAAGTCGATTTCAATATATCTAAAACTCATGACTTATTCACCTCTTTCCTTAAAAAAAAAGCTATTGAAATTTCGGATAGGTTAGCAGAAGCGAAACCATTGAACCGATTGGATCAAGAACATAAGGCTATGTTTAAACAACTTCGCAAACTTAGGAAACAGTTTCTGGAGACTGACATTAATGAACAAAATCCATTTGAGCTTATTGGATCCATACAAAAGCTTTTAGGTCACACATAAACAGTTTCGCACAAAAAAAGAAAAGAAAGAGCTTAAATTGAATCAAACAAACAAGAATCTTCTTTTCTATATTACAATGAAATTTCTCTTTCTGACATTACCACAAGAAAAAAAAAAGCTTACATCTACTTTCAACTAAAACCACATATATTGATCACAGTTTCTCTATAAATCATTCTTAATAGTAGAAAAAAGAGACGCGTAGAGAATAATTCAAGCCAAAGTTTCAACGAAAATTAACCGATTGAAATCCTTTTTTTAGCATATGTCCATAAAAGGAAAATGATATTGATCGACAAAGATCAAGAAAGAAAGATTTTCTGCACTTATTAAAGAATCCAGTCAAAATTACAAAAAGAAGATATTGTTATATGTATCCCATTTCATAATTTTGTCCTTTTCTCTCTTTCTCTCTTTTCTTGTTGACTAACATTTCACTAATAGAGAAACAAAAAAAAAGGAGGGGGGGGGACTATAGTGCACGGACAATCTCTCTCTTTTTTTTAAAGAAGAAATTAAGCAGAGAAACAGCCTGTTTAAGCCCATCTAAATCATTTCACTCATTGAAACAACAAACAATCGGTCATATATTATTATAATTACTCTCCCTTTTCTTTTTATCTTTTCTTTCATCCTCTACTTTTACTGTTTTTAGTAAGATGAAGGGAATGCAAAGTAGGCTATGTTTGATGTTCAATTCAGGATAAATTCTAATCTTTTTTTTCTCTCTCTTCAAGACCCTACAGATATAAATCCAGACGTAAAGCACTACATGAATCAGGCTGCGTCCGTCTCGACAAGATCACTTTCTTCGCAAGAAGACAGTATAGACAAATACAAACCAACTGATGTCGAGAAAAACCAAGAAACATATTGGCAACGATTCAAACAGAACAAGACACGAGTCGCTATTCTCGTCACTTTAGCTGTCCTTCTTTTATTGACTATCATTATTGTACCCGTTGTCATGACCGGTCTGGTCTCAAGAGATCCCACCAATCAACCCCGTACTGTCTCTCCTTCTCCTAATTCTACAAGGGATGCCTTTGACGATTCTGCTCAAGCTAACCCATTCACACCTCCCTTGAACCAATCTTTCCAATACGTCAAGGAGCCCATTCGAGGTATCAATCTAGGCGGCTGGCTCGTACTAGAGCCCTTTATTACACCCAAGCTATTTGATCAGCTCAGTCCAAGTGCAGTGGATGAATGGCATCTCTGTCAAGCATTGGGTCCCGAAGAAGCCAAGCGCCAGCTAACTGATCACTATAACACATTTATCACAGAAGCTGATTTCAAAAAGATTGCAGAAATGGGTTTCAATCATGTCCGTATCCCTACTGGTCACTGGGCTGTTCAGGCAATTGAGGGTGAACCCTTTGTACCTTATATCTCCTGGGAGTATCTCTTAAAGGGTATCCAATGGGCTCGTAAATATGGTCTCCGGGTGATGGTCGAACTTCATACGGCACCTGGTTCTCAAAACGGCTGGAATCATTCAGGCAGAGTAGGTCCTGTTGGATTCTTGAATGGTACTCATGGTGAGGAGAATGCAAACAAGACATTGGAAATTGCCAGTAAGATGATTGAGTACTTTAGCAAGCCTGAATGGTCTAATGTGGTGCCTATCTTTGGTGTCCTGAATGAACCCGCCATGATGAAGATTCCAACAGAGAAAGTGAAGGGGTGGTATGATAGATTCTATCATCTCATCCGCAGTGTGCTAGGAGATCAAAAGGGACCTTATTTGACTTATCATGATGGTTTCAATCCTCTGAGTACCTGGGGGGACTTCTTTAGTACTGAACGAGTCAGAACTATCTTGGGTAACTATTTCATAACCATGAACTAGATCCACATACACTGTATCTAAAACTCATTCTACCATTAGAAACCCATCTTTATTTTATCTTTGATAGTGGTCTAGTCTCTAAACCGAGAGAAGTACAGGCTGAATTCCCTTGTAGTGCCTGGAGACATGATCTAAACAGTTCATCTCACACTATTGCCCCTACACTGGTGGGTGAATTCTCAATTGCAACCAATGACTGTGCCAAGTACCTTAATGGTGTGGGTTTAGGTGCACGCTATGATGGTACACTTGAAGCTGGTAGTGAACCTGTCTGTCCTACCTGTAGTTGTGAAGGTGTAGATGACTGGCATCAATTTACAGATGACTATAAACTGTTCTTGTTGAAATTCATGGAGAAACAGATGGATGCTTATGAGTCTGCCACTGGTTGGTTTTATTGGACTTACAAGACAGAAGATCACGTGAATCCTCATTGGGACTACCTGTTAGCTTGGGAGCAAGGATTTGCACCCAAAGATGTAAATAAGAGACAACATCAATGTTAATAATAAAAAGAGTTTTTTTTATGTATCCAATCCTTTTAATCCTTCAAGATAATGTGTCTCTAGATCAGCACGATATTCTTCAAGTCGCTCCATATTTTCAATAGCCAATGCCTGTCCAAACTGTTGAATTTCTCTTCCTTGCATAGACATCTTTTGAGCATGACTGATGGCTGAATCCACAATATCACCTGCAGCTGATAATATTTTGCCCATTACCATGCGTAATATATGATTATACCAATAAGAGACCAAAGGAACAGATTGTAATAAGCCTATCCTAACATTCAGTTCCCCCTATCTTATCTATCTTCTTTAGATTACCTTCTAATGTCCAACTATCTTCTTGTCGATAGATCTTTAGTAGACCACTATCGCATTCTTTAAATCTGAGTGTAGTGATCGCAGGTACCTCTAACTCAACAAAGCTAGGTAGAATGGTAGGTGACAGGTGATGTGTCAAGTGAATAACGGCTGTTGTTCTATACGTAATATCTATCAACTCTGGTGTGCCTAACTTGTTTCTTCTTTCTATTTACCCATCAAACACAATATTATTAATGGAAGGCTGTTTTCGATTTAATGTCTGCCAAACAGTATACACGCTAATAGAAGCAGTTATCGCCTGTAGTTTTCTTTAGAGTGCTTCTTCTTTTTTTTTTGTCTTACTGTTGAATGTTATCTACACCTTCTGTGCTCATGACAGGTGAAGTTAAGGTGGCATCAGTAAAGAAATAATATTCGAGAACTCTTTTTCGCTTGATTGTGTTGTAAGAAAAGAGATCTTGGATGAGATCTGGTTGTCTTGTTTAGTTAATGTCTTGACTTGTAGCTTGTTTTACTTACTTGTGATCAAATTAGAAGATGAACTTTCATTGCAGAAATCAGATGTAGACATGACACAGATTATAAAAAAAAAAAAAAGGGGGAAGAAGAAGGACCCTTTATATCTTCAATTTTTATTTTGGTTTGTCCCACCCAAGTTACTCTGCATGATCGATTATTTCATTGGTTTAGAATTCACTAATGCATTCTATCTTAATGGCAATGAACAACAGAATAAAAGTAAAGCATGAGTATGTATAGGCCAAAAGAAAAAGAAGGGAAGCCATATTGTACTATATAATGAAACAGTGCTTGAAAGGAAAAAGAAAAGCTTAACTTTTTTTTTTCTGACTGTATTTGAGTTTCATGCGCGCTTATTCAATCTGACTTTCACTACTGTATTTTTTTCTTCTATTCTTTCTTTTTTCCCATTTTACTTTTCTTTCACTTTCCCCTTCATCGTCATGTCTTCAGAACATAGGATAGAAGAAGAAGAATCGAATCCTAATAGAACCACTGTAGAAGAAGAAGAAAGAACTAGACAAAGTTTACCTTACACAGCTAATGAGTTGAGACAGCGTAATGTGGCCAATAAACAGACAACGACAACAACAACAACAACGACTACTATGGTAATGGATGAAGCAAATGGAGGCGGGTTTTATGAGTGTAATATCTGGTAAAGGCTTAGGAAAAGATAAGATACATATGGTTATTTAAGCCTTATGATGATAGTTTTGATACAGCAGTTCATCCTGTCATAACCTTGTGTGGTCATTTATTCTGGTAAGTCTTTTTTTTTGTGTGTGTGTTTAGTGAACAGTGTTTGATTTGACAGTCTATGTTGAAGTTGGTCTTGTTTGGCTCAATGGTTAAATGCACAATCAAGAAATCCTACGTGTCCAGTATGTAAAGCAGGGTGTGGTAAGGATAAAGTGATTCCTATTTATGGTCGTGGTAAAGAAGAAAAAGATCCAAGGTAAGTGTGTGGTTGTGCAAAGTATCAGGACTGACTTTAGACTATAGAAACGACCCATCTATACCCACTCGACCAGCAGGCCAACGACCACCTCCTTTACGTGATCCTAATCGACCTGCCACTTCATTTTTTGGACAACCTTTTGGTCACAGTACATTCAATCGAAATGGTGTTTCCATCTCAGCTGGCTTTGGATTCTTTCCATTGGGTGTTACTTTTGTAAGTAGACAAGAAACTGAATGGTGCTTACAATATTAACATCTATAATATACAGAATATGTCTAATAACAGCCAACAGACACCTCAAGGTGCATTTATGTCAAGATTGGTCATTATGTTATTAAGTTTATTGATGATTGCTATTATATTTGCCTAAAGATGATTATAAAGAGACAGTGCCATCATAGCTATTGATTAAAGGCGCTCCTTCTGCCTCATCTACCTTGAGATGACCATTCATCACACTCTGACTCAATTTCTGTGCTGCTGTCTTCTTCTTCTTTTTTGATCTCTCTTTCTTTTGAGGGCGAACAACAGATACAGGCACAGGTGAATTATGAACCAGGAAGGTAGAGACACTTCCCATAATCATACTATGCCAATACAGTCAGCTTAAGTCTCTTGATTCTCTTATTGACTTACCCTTTCAATGCACTCTTTTCTCTTGAACCACATACAACCATAGTCAATTGAGGTGTTTCATAGATCTTTATAAGAGTTAATAACAGGTAGCCTATGTTACCATCATCATTTTTACTTTACCAGATTCAGCAGAGATTCTCTTGTCTTACCAGCAAGTGAATAGATATCAATCTTGATATTAAACAACATCATCTCTACCATAATTGTCTTGACACGAGAGATCATGGTCTTTGAATTACGGTCTAATTCAGTCCAGAGACTGTATTTCTCACTCTGATCCATATCCTCGATCTCTTCATCCATATTGACCACACTAGCCACATGCACTTCATCCCCATCTCTCAAGAGGGTACCAATGGCCCATTTGAGAGCATACATGCCTTCTTCACCAAAATCACACATCAACATGTATCGCTTAGGCTTAGACTTTTCTTTCTCAGGACTGAGACCATAATGAAAGGTAACATGAATATAGTCATCACGCGAGACAAGCAGAGGAGGGTCAGAGAAGACCAGTTCAGCTGGACGACGATGACTCCGTTTGGCAGGTTGCGTACCTGACTCAATAGGTATCTGTCGATTACTCTCAGTTATCTTGAACAGTTCAGGGTCACGAATGGCCAAGTCATCTTCATAGTCAGAGTCACTACTGCTACTATCACTGTCTCCAGTAGAGTTGATACGGTTAGGGTCTGGTTTAGAGACAATCACTGCTTCT
The DNA here is from genome assembly GCA_025331435.1 of Choanephora cucurbitarum. NCBI lineage: Eukaryota > Fungi > Mucoromycota > Mucoromycetes > Mucorales > Choanephoraceae > Choanephora > Choanephora cucurbitarum. The sequence goes on along the minus strand of JAIWNI010000105.1, from coordinate 54,140 downwards.
TTCACACGTCTGTCTTCTGCTGAGTCTTTATTGAGGTCCTGAATCTCTTGAGCCAACATGGCATCCAAGTCCCAGCTGTTGTTATTGTTGACTGTCTTATTCTAGTCATCTAAGTCATGTTATTCTCTTCTTTATGTAATTATTCTATCTATCTTTAAGACTTACTCGTGTACTCATTGACTAGGTTATACAATGAGAAGAAAAATAAAAGAGAGAAAAGAAGGGATTTAAACTCCACATTATGCTTTATTACTACTTTTTAATGCCTTGTCTCGCTTTAATCGTTCACCCCAATAAGCTTCATAGTTTTCATCTTTGAAAGTGGTATCTTGTTCAGTCTGTTGCTTCTGTTTTGCCTTAGCCAACACATTCTTATCAAATCGACCTACAGCTAAATCCTCTTGCCAACGATCGACTGATTCCCAAAAAAAGTTATTTGAGAGTAAATAGCATGAAGGGTGAATATCGTCTGCTGAAACATCTGAACTTGGCAACAATTGAGCTAATTCCTTTCTTTCTTCTGGATCTAGTAATTCGATCCATTTGGGAATCATTGTCTATGTAGAATAAAGAGTAAGCTTAGCGTAGACTATCCTTTTTTTTTTTTTTTTTTTACTCTTAAATCAGCTGTAGCCAAATAACTTGATTTGTCTGTTAAGAAATAATCTAAAGGTGTATCATTCACAACTTGGTGATTCTGCTTTATCTTCATTTTGGGTTCTTCTTTAGGCTGTTTGACAGGTTTTTCATTCAGTGGTGCTTTAGGCCGTGTATTCAGTGGTGCCTTAAACTGTTCTTCTTTATCGTCTTCAATCACAATGATTTTCTTCTTTCTGCCTCTTGTTTCCTTCTTTTGGACGACTTCTTCTTCATCAAAGAAACGAATAGGCTTGACTGCTCTCGCAGATCTTCTTACAGGTTCAGTAAGCTTATCTGATTTCTGTATTGTTTCTGGTTTAGTGGGTTTCTGAATTATATCTGCCTTGACTGTCTTCTCTTTCTGAACTGTGTCTGTCTTCACTTTTTTCTGTACTTCTTCTTTCTTGACTATCTTCTTCTTTCTACCTCTGGTTTCTACTTTGCTTTTCTTGACCTTTTTTATCTCCACTGTCCTTTTCTTTTTGCCTTTCTTTGGCTTTATCTCAGTATCGAATGGAAAGGCAAATATATCTTTAACAGAATAACGTTTCTTCTTCTTATTCTCATCCTGATCTATCTCTGTCATCTTTCTTTTATCTACAATAGGCGCGTCTGATGAGTGATCAGTTGGATCTGTTAAAGACATTGTGAGAAAAATAAAAAATAAAATAATGAATAATAAAGCGTTATTTTTTATTATTAAATTGGTATCTTTTCAACTTCGGCTCGAGCTTCTTGCCATGATTCCAAATTCTATAAACACTATTAGATTGACCACTTTTTTTTGTTTGACTTCCCTCTTCTTACCTGTTGACAATAGCGAATATGTATTTTAGCATAGGCAATCAACATATCTCTCATATCTTGAATCTTCTCAGTCTGGAAACGATCCAAATCATTCTGCAATTGAAGTGAAATAGCATTCAGATCTTTACTGGAAACATCCAAGGCTTCTTGCAACACACCCATAGCATCCTTGGACATACCAATTTGATTTCGACGGGTGGCTTCTGGATTGACATCGATCATGGTCTGTAAGGTATGACCTACAGCACTAATCACTTTCATAGGGCCACCAGTCCAACTAGGGTTTGATTGTCTTGAGACATAAGAACTAGGGCTTTCTTCCACAAATGCTGTATCGTTTGATTGACTCATGGCTTCTTCCAATCGTCTGGCTTCACCTTCCATACGTAACAGACTGTCGAGATGATGTCGTTTGTTTTCCAATGAACTCTCAATCATTTCCACTTGAGCATGCTTCATATGACGAAACTTAAGGACCTGTTTGATGATCTGAGCAAATTGAGCATGTTCTTGAATAGGTTCAGCAAATTCACCCTCTAGAGAAGTGACCATTTGGCCTGTCTCTGTATAAGATGCATCGACTGCTTGACCAATCTTCTCGATTGCATTGGCTACTGCACCTGTCTCATTTAAACTGAATCCATTATAAACAGCACCTAATTCTGCATAATCATTGGCTAGTTCTAATGCGCAGAAAAGAGAGTGAGTTTATTTATAGGGAAATATCAATTACTTTACCTCCTAATCGACGAATGACTTTACGCTGACTTTTATCCAAATGATTACTCATATAGTTGGCTATTCTGAATGTGAACTTTTCAGATTCTTCAAATCGAGGATCAGGTTTCTTTAATTGGTAGGCAGCAGAAGGAGAAGGTACTAGGTTGCTACCGAGTACTGGATGATAGGTATGAGTAGGTAAATCTAGCTGTTTACTGACAATCATCTGTAAAGGATTCTTGGGTAATGTGCTTAATGGTGGTGAATGTAATACATCTGACTATAGAGAGAGACATATTAGTCATAACAATCTTATTGTTTATTCATTTTTTTTCTTTTTACCCAGATAGTAGTACTCTCTAGAAATCGATGAAATACATGTTCTCTTCCTAATTCTGGATGTTTGGCTACTCTATTTAGAAATGTCTGAAGCATACGCTTTCTCTTTTCGACCATAGGTAAATCATCTTTAACTCGAGTAGATAGAGCAGCATAATCCACTTGAATAACAAGTTAGTATCAATCGTATCATTGTTTCTCTGATTTACCTAACGAATGCTTTTCGGGTATAGGTGGTACGATTAAAGCAGGGTAAAGTAAGGTAAATGCTTTTCTTAAAGACTCGAATTCACTATATCTTCTTTTCGTTTCAATATCCTATAAATAGCTGAGTAAGATAACAAAAATGACCTCATAGTGTTTCTTACACCAATACGAATATGATAAGCAAAGTAAGTTTTGCCAGAAGGTGAGTCAGATTGCTTCTGAGCACCGGTAATAAAGATATAACTTTCGTCTTGAATAAGCACTCGCTCTACACTACAGCCACAGCCTGATTTGACAAATGAATTTCTATGGCTCATGTTATAGAGATGAAGAAGAAAAGAAAAATTATATAAAAAAAAAAAAATAAACGGAAAGATGATCTAAAATAGGTAATATGGCTTCATTGTTACAAAGCAAAAAAGAAAGCGGGCTTATGCTAAACAGTTTATCTAAATAGCCGACAAAATTAACAAGTTGCATTTTTTACAACAAACAAATTATTTAAACAGGTCTCACGTACAGCTAATGCATCGCTTCTTCTACAAACGTTATTGACATCAGTGTTGGAATGACTGATGGTTGAGAGTGTGTTGGAATACCAAAGTTGTTATCCCCCCCAGACATGGCAGACAGTTTATTACGCCCACTTACACCACAATGTATGCCTGACAGACAAGCATTCAAGGCTTAAGCAGTAGAATGTACCTTTTGTGTTTCTATACGTTGCTTTGTATGAGCTGATCTGGATGTTGTTCTTAGTGCGAATACTGTGTAGCAGGCATGACTATTCTACTTACAAGTACCACCCTATTACACATGTTATTTAATTCTGAAGTCAACACGCATACCTTTATCACCATTCATCATGATCAACTGCTTTTGGAGGGGAGGGGGCGACCAATGGTTTGCCTTCTGCTTGCAAAATCAACATCTTCAACTGAAGCTGTCTTTGCTTCAGGCAACTGAGTGGAGCTCAGTTTGCTCAGCCAAGCCATCGAATCAGCTATGGAGCTTCAAGTGAATCCAACAATGCCATGCCAGAGAAAATGAAATCTTGATTAAGGTTCACATCCTCAGACTTGAATACAACACTTTGTTTGTTGACATCAGCCCTTTGAATGTATCTCAGAACCTTTTCAGCCGTTTGTTTTCCCTTATCTAGTGTGGGTACAATGACAGCTCTACACTGAATGTACAGAATGAACCTTGATCAGGCAGTTGAATAACTTTTATATCTTTGTTCTTTAGTTGATTCAATGAGCTGAGATATTTCCTTTCAAATTTCGACTGAGGCTTTCTTTTGAAGAGAGCTAGATCATAATCGCCGGCTGTTCTTGCTGACCAGATAGAGTCCTCCTGATTCTGTTGACTGTATTGTGAATGATGATCATGATGTTTGTTAGATAACTACAAAGGTCAGCTTCAGTTTCTTCAGAAGGAGTGAGTGGCCTTGATGGTTCATTTGACTTAGGCTTGAGTTTCAGAAGCGCAGCCATCATTGTATGCCTTATGTATTCGTTTTAAGTCATTGGATAGATCGTTCACTTATTTTTGTAAGGCAGTAATTTCATCCTCAAGTACCTTCTTGTCTTTTCTTTTCAGGTTAAAAGGACCTACTATCCTGTTGATTCTGTCAGGGCGCTGGTGGAAGGCTGCTTTCTTAAAGAAGCTGTCACTTTCTTAGTCTTGCTCCTATTCATAGTCAATCATTTTGCCTGTCTTGGTTCGGACAGAGGAGTAATATTGTGTATGAACATTAATTTGTTTCTTTTGCCTTATCAAAAAATGAACTGAGCATAGTACCTCTGTGGTTGCAGACACTAATTGCGTGTTGGAACAATGTACCGTCATATCTGAATAAGCTTAACTTTTGTCGGCCAGGGCTACAATACAAAGAGTAGAGCGACTCTGCATTCGATTAGAAAGCTTTCCTGGTGTCTGTTGTATGGCATGCACATCCTTACAAAGAAAAAAAAATACAGCTTGCTTTGATATGGTTAGACTATTTTTAATTACAATGAAATAGTAATCTACAACAAACAAGGGAGAAGCCAAAGAGCTTTCCTATGTATCGTTTAGCATTTTAATGTATCACCTAAAGACAATGAAAATCATTTTGTTTGCTTGCCTAAAGTAACAATGCCATATCTATCCGTGCACCTGTTACACAGCTTACTGTCATCCAATTCAAACCGAAATTACTTGGTATCACAATGAACAATAAACTAGCACTAGATCATTGCATTGAATGGAACAAGAGAAGGAATGTTGCAAGTTTATTTTATTATCAGGTTTGTGGTATTTCTTTAAGAAGCCTTGTCCTCTACAAACAGTTTGGTTGAATTGTTTCATAACCAATTCAAGTCATTTTATCTGAGCAACAGTAGAGACTTGCATTTTGATCATATGTTGTATTTGATGACAAAATCTACTCTTGTAAATTACCCAAAAGACAACTTTAATGAATTTCAAGAAGTAAAGCGTATGAAGAAAAGCAAGGCTTGAAACTATATCAAATCAATTTTGGTATCGCTTACTCCATGATTGGGAAGATAATTGATGAGGCAATGTTTAATTAATCATGCTTTCAAATCAAGTAATTTTTCCTGCTATTAGAGTTATTTTTTCTTACCAGTGATGGTAAGTAAACTGTGTTAACTCTTATCTGAACATTGCCAGTCTATATTGCAAGAACCCCTTTATCTGTGCATCTCTCCTTGATTGAGCTAGTTCCTACTGAGGACAGCTATGATTATGAAGAAGCTGAAGGGACTAAACATGCCAACTATCTTGAGAGTATCTGCCAGTAGAACAAGTCTGATTTGCCTTTGCTCACTTGAAGTAGAGTAGAAGACACATTAAAGAGATCAGTTGTAGATATGAATGATATGGATGATACCTCCGCTTCTCTTCCTTAAAGACAGCAATAAGCTTTTTTTTTTGGGATCTACGAATTCTTGTTCATAAAGTCTTTTCAGGCATAAAATCAGTACGTCGATTAAAATTCGTTGGTCATTTAGACTTATTCTAAGCTAGAGATTGCTATTGATCCAAAAAAAAATCCTCTTTTTGTTCTTTAGCTATTTGATGAAATGTGTCTGTATTTTAGGACTCTTTCTTGTTTTAGTCTATAAAGGAACTGATCGTATATACTGAAAAAGCTTAATATGGTGATCGTACAGTCACTTGATCTTTCTGTTGAGTTGTCGATGTACTTTAGTTAACGAATCAGTAAACAAAGTGATATTGCTTATAATCACACTAAACTACAAAATAACCACTATTTGATGAAGTACAATACACAACTCTCTTACCTTGAGCATAATAACAAAGCTTATTTCTTTCTGATTCACCTTGTGTTTGTCTAGATTTTTTTCTATAGACACATACACACACACACATAAAATAAATGCCCTAAATCAGCGAAAGATAACTTTATTTCCAGGTGGAAGAAAATATAGGGTATTTATTGATAAAAGGAGAAAATAAAAAGAACGCCTTTTTATGGATGATTCACATATCCGTTGTACTTAGTGGTATATTAGGTGCATTATTTGTCAAGAAATCAAAGTTTTTTGAATGATTTTTGACCATACTGATGCCTATAGAACCTTGTCCCCTTTCGAATTCATAGATCATGACCAAGAGAGGTGCAAATTCAGGCATCAACAGATTGTTTGTATCAGTAGAGAGCATCAGATTGTCTGTTGTTTCTTGTTGAATGTCATTTAGAGAAGCAGCCATAGGATCATTGATGGCAACGGCAACAGGTGTAGTGGGAGCAGTACTTGAGCCAGTGGGTGTATGAGGAGGAGCCAACATGAGATTTTCAACTACCTGTTGCTGTTGTTGATTTATCCTAGATTCTACATCTTCAAACACCTAATACTGAGTTTAGTTTTTGCATGTTTATATCTGATTTAATCTAATCTACCTGAACAACACATAGATTATTGATGGCAATATCAATCTCTTCCCATGATTGTAAGGAGCGAATGCCCTTAATGAATGCATCAAAGAACTGGTTAACATAAGCAAAGTTATAGACAAATTTGCCTTCATTGATCCAGAGAGCCTGCTGCACTTCTTTTGATTCAAGCACAACTTTGCCAAACGAATAGATAGTGGTGGTACATTCGATTGTACGACGTTCGTGTGTTTCAAAAAAGGAAGCATTGTTAAATGCAAAATCATTCAAGTTCATATCCAGGTTTAATTCAACCTAATTTGATTTAAAGAATAAAACAGTCAGACTTAGAAACGCATTTTTGTGTGTGTGTGTATATAGACAGGCATCTTACTTTAGCAGAGAGAGTGGTGACTGAACCATACTGAACAATATTAGAGACAGGAGGACATTTGTTTTTAGCAACAAAAGGGACATCAATGGTTGGGATATGGTAAGGCATACAATCAGGTAAGATGGCTAATGTATGTGGCACAGGCACAGTTTGTTCATAGGGATTGGTCTGATCTAGATAGAGACAGATATAAGTAGGCCATAAGGGATGTAATGAAGGATCGATGTAGTTGTTGCCAGAGAGATTCGAATGACTTGTGGTACTTGATAGACTGAGAGAAGAAGCAAATTCGTTTAACATGTTGTATTGGTAGGGTTGATAGGGCTGATGGGATTGCATGTACTTCTTTTGACGCTTTGTATATTTTCTAGGGCCATTTGATTTTTTCTTTGATTTATAATGCATTTGTTGAGGTAAAGAAGAATAATGATTCTGTTGTTGTTGTTGTGGTGGTTGTAGTAATATATCAATGACGTTTGGATTAGAACCAGTGGTTGAATCAGTTAATGGAAACAGATGTTGTAACACTTCATTGGCATCTGCATCACCGAAACTATGAAGAGCAAACGAACTGTTGACAGCGTTGGCACTTTTGGCGATAGTGTGTTGTTGAGTATTGGCAAGAGATGAGTCGATATTGAACATGGAGTCATAGATAGAATCATGCATGGAGAGCGATGCCATCTGTTGTTCATGACACATAAAATCAACGACATAATCAGCAGGTGAAGAAGAAGAAGAGATAGATGAATCATCGGAAGAAAATGATTCAGAGGAACGCATGATAGGATTGAGTTGATTTTGGTGTTGTCTAAGCTGTAGATTACTTTGACGGCGAGACATGGTTTGTTTTGGTTTTTTAATAAGGGAAGCAGAGGATGAGGCAAATCCTTCATCTTCAACAGAATCTGTTAATAGCCGCATAACTGATATAACAACATAATGTATTGAGCATAGAATAATCATTATTCAGTGTTAGACTTACAATGAAGATCACTTTTTCGAGTATTTTTCAACACTTGAATATGAGATGAAACTTGTTTTCTTGTACGGATTTTACCCGTCTTACGATAGATAAAATCAGAAATAAGTTCATTTCGCCCTAAAAAAAAAAAAGAAAAGTGAGTTATTTGAATTAGATAGAAAAATGCAAGACGTTTTACCACAAGGTTTTCCATTCACTAAGATTTTGCGTCTGCCTAGCTTAGGAATCGTCTCGAGAGCTAAAGAGATCAAAAGATATGAGTAAGAAATCAAAATAAAAAAAGGGAAAATCTTACCTTCAATAAATGCAGCTTCTACATCTGGCGGCCAAACCTGTTGCTATCGATACAAAAAAAAATTAAGATGCATGAAATTGATCTAAACAGACGCACACACACACACCTCTTCTTTTTCTTTGCTAGGTACATGATCGTGTGAGGTTAATGATTGTGTAGGCAAATGAAGTTGAGTATCGTTATTCTTTAATATCTTTTGTTGCTGTACTCTTCTCTCATTCATTTGACAATCACTAGTGTCACTAGCAGCACTTAATTCAGTACTGAAGAATATATCTTGAGCGTAAGCAAGCATGAGAGAGAGAGAGAGAGAGAGAGAAAGAAGGAAAGTGAAGAAGTTTAAAAAGAAAGAAAGAGAAAGGAAATGAAAAAGAAAGAACAAAAAGGAACAAGAGGGAGTATTTATAGTTTTCTTTTATTTGATAGAAGTGTGTCTGTTGTGAATTAGATATAGATATATATATATTTACACTTTTTTTTTCTTGGTGCATTATTTATGTCTGTGAGTAAAAAGAAAAAGACTCTCTCTCTCACTGTCTTGTTTCTTTTTTTGGGGGTGCGCTTTGACTTCTTAAGCATATGAAAATAACAAGGTATAATCTTAAAAGCCTGAATTCTCTTGTTATGGAATACACACTTCTCTCTCTTTTTATTTTATTTCTCTGCTTATTTTCTTTATGTTAGAATTCAAGCGACAAGGTAAAATAAGAAAAAAAAAGGCCCTAAAAAGAAGGTGTTGAAGGACAAAGAGTAAAAAAAAAAAGTATATAGAAAGGGAAAGCTGTCAACGATAAAAAAAGAAAGAAATTCAAGTTGTAGCTACTATGTTTTAGTAAAACAAGTCTACATTTTTTATGTACGTTACAATATAATCTTATCCATATCCCCCCTTGATTTCTATTAAAAAAGAGAGAGAGATCTATTCGTTTTGTTATTTGTGTGTGTGTGTTTCTTTCTTTTCCTTTCGCGCGCACATGCACATAACGAATACTCTCTCTCTTTCTCTTCTTGGTATCTATATTAGAGAAAAAAAAAGAGAGAGAGAGAGAGAAGAAATCTCTGATATTAATGTATCTTTATGAAATACTCTTCCTGTTTGTTTTGGATAACTATAAACTGTGACACTGTCTAAAAGGCTATACAAATCTCCTCTTAGGTTTTTTGGATTCACTGGAATGAGCAACTATCAACCATTTATGGTAATAAATCTGACCTTTTTCGCTTGTCAGTTGGTTTGTCAACATCTCTATCTCTATCGCTTTCTCTTAGTGTTTCTCCTAAGACACCCCCCTTCCAACAACAATAACAATAACAAAAAGTAAAAGAAAATAAGATTATTTTATCATATCGTCCTAACCATTCATTTTGGTCTATTGCTTACCCTTTAGTAGTTTATTGAATTCTCTCTATAAAGTAAATAAATAAATAAAATAGGTGTCAATAGAAAGGGGAGAGGGTGGCGTTAGATAGGCTTGCCTCCCCCATATTATAATTTACTAAATTAGCTTATAGACCCTTAGTTCAAGCTTAGCTATTCTCCCCTCTGTCTATACCCCCTCATTTAAATTCTAAAAGACTTTTGAATGAAAATCTCCCCTTTTTTTTATAGCCATATTATATACATATGTGTATAGATCTGCATCTATACATTTAAAGCAATTGTAGTTTACTTCTAAATCTGACTCACAAATCATATGATATTAACTTGACAAAACTCTCTTTTCTATTTTTACTTTTGACTTTCTTATTGTTCAGTTAGGGAAGAATACACTCAACAGTTAAAAGTCGAGACAATTGAATGATCAGAAATGGCATAATTCCTCATCAGTTGGATAGTCAAAATTTAACCAGGAGATTATATGTGTTGTACGCGTATATATGCACGTATTTATGCATGTATGTATGTATGTGCACACACAGACATTTGGTATCTTATGCTTCGCTTTTATTTTGCTTTGTAGCATACGTACTGTTCTGAGACAGTTCTATCTTTATATCAAATGGTAAACTAAACAAGTCAGATTGGACTCGAATGAATTGATCTTGAATAGCCTTATTTGCAGATTCTCTATACTTGTATACAACAAAGCCATACTTTAGATAATTCAAAGTTTCTGGACACTATTTTAAGCAATTGAGATTTCATGTGTACTAAAGACATGTTAGGCTTTGCTTACTCTCATGAGCTTATATTCTACCATGTCACCATAAGATCTTAGGACCTTAAAGATCTCTCGAGCTTGATCAACATTCGAGATCTTCTGAGGTATCCGAAAAAAAGCTCTTGTTGGTGACAATGAAGTTCTCTTTATGGCTTGAAGTGCACTTGTCATAACTGCATATGTTTCTATAAGATTTGAAGGAGGGGAAAGACAAGAAACTCTTTCGAAAAAAAAATATACTTTGATGCTTTATCTTTGAGTTCCCGGTATTTCAAAGAGCGTACCAATCGGATAGTATATGTAAGTGGCCTTTTAGTAGTTTATGATAGTTAAATGCTCAAAATTCATTTACTTAGCGTTAAGCCGCTCTTGCTCAGAATACTATAGAGACCTCTCAATGACGATCAATGCATTCATTCTAGTCATTTGCGACGTTTTTCCTTTTTTTGGTAAAGAGAAAGAACTCGATATGGAAGCATTTGTAACATTTGACTAACATAATGAATTCTTGTAAAATGTCTAAAAGTCATATCAATCCATTTTCTATCTTCACCATAATTCAGTATATGCTAGCTCAAATCTAAAAAAGGAGAAATGTATAGACAGAGCATTGACAATAGTGTATTATACTTGTCTATAGAATCGTGCTTTATTCCTATGTCTTTCATGGTTCAACTGGAAATACAGAGTGAAACCATACTACTGTTTGTTTGCTTAAAACTAGGCAGCGTCATGACCCTCTTTCTCTGTATCTGGGCATTGAACTGTCAAGGTATCTTTTCAAAAGAAAAATTGCTCATTCTTTTTCAACTGAATATAGGACCCCATCAAAAGCTAGGCCTAGTAGTTATTCTTGAGACCATAAAACTTTACTTTGAGTTTCTTGATTAAGCAACAAGATGATAGTGCTTGAGTCACGACAAACACTTCTTTATTTCAGGGTCCAAGCAATCATTAGTTCTGAGCCATCGTTCGCAAGATATCAGTTGAGGAGCCAATACAGGCTCTACCTTATGTATACTAAGGTGTACAACTTTTTTAATAAGAGATTTGCTTTAGCGCACGTCTTTAGCAATAGACTTGTGAGGATAAACAAGATGTCAGAAGATGTAATCATGCTGCTGTCTCCTGAGATTTTCCTTTTGCTTGGTTGCCTGCTTCTTTACTATCATTTCTGAAACAGTAAGGTCTCATTGGATAAGATGACGACAATAGAGGAACAACTCGCCTTACTAGTTTCTTTTTTTTTTGAGATATTATAAGCTTAGCGTAGTATATGGTTGACTTGCATAAAACGCAATATGGTATATAAGAAGCTGGCTCATATTCTATCAGTAACATAGTCTGGCAGCTAATAGCAAATGCGCTTCAATAAAACATGGCTTTATGCCATGTCTTGTTTGATTTACCCAAGTTGCTTATGGGAATCAGCTTAAACAAGATATTGTGCTGACTAGGGCAAGACAAGGCTTGCATCCCAAGTTTTAAATTTCTCAAGTCCAATTCGATGATAGTTCAACTTGTAGTACATGCTTTTACTTACATTCAGCTATGACACTTTCATCTTTGTTTACAACCGTCTTGGTCAAGGGAAGCTACCTAATTCAAACACGTTATTGCTTAGTTGTGAATTGGATCATTAACCTCGTTATTTTACAAGCCTTTGTTTTATTTTTGTGCATCGTTTTGAAGCGTCAAATGTGTTTAAAAAAAGCAACTTTTTTTTTGTCACTAAAATCTAAATGCTTCGGAAGTTACTTTAAGAATGGAGATCCCCCCCCCCCCGTTTCCTTCTAATGTGGAATATACTTCAAATAGAAAATTTTATTAGCGAATTACCACATGCTTAGCCATTTTTCGAGTTTATTTTAAGGAAGTATAATGCAATCTTGTACTCATCATGTTGATTTTTAAGAAACTTTAGAAATCAAAAGCTGACCTTTTTCTTTATATTACCCCTGAAACAGCAGCATTGACCAATCGCTAGTAGTATAAACAATAAGCAAACAAAATCGAGAAAGAGCTATTTGTCCATCAACATAGCCAAATTGTACCTACGAAAGATGTTGACTTCTATTCTGGTCTGATGGTATAATCATGACAACAGGAATACTCAGAGGTAACAAGAGAAAGCATCATTTTTTTTTAGCTTCAATTCATAGTAAACACAGAACAACTTTAAATTCTCGGAAACAGTAGTTGTTTTGAAGACGTACTATAGATAAAAGGCGTACACTGTGATACTGAAAAAACATGCCTCTCAAGATCAAAGTTGGCCAACGTCATCACATGATAGGAGTATCATGAACAAGTCATATACTCAAGTTTCGGAACAAATCTCTGATAAAACTGATAGCAAAATCGATTGTTAGTTATGTACGATCATGAAATCACAGGACGAGTGATTTCTTATGTGTTAAAAAAAAAGAACTTCTTGGAATACAAATAGATTCCCGTACATATCAATGTCATACAACAATTGCTTTTCCGATAAAAGCATTCGCCTAAATTCAAGTAGAACAAGATGACCAGATTGATCATTTAAGCTTTTAAGCTTCCGGAAACTATGTCTAAGTGGAAGGGCACAACCCCTTCTTAGATTACCCAGAAACAAACTGATATTTGATTTCATCCTTTTGGGAACATGCTTCGTAACAAACATAGAATATAGTGTACGAAGCTTACTTTATTCTTTTTCTCTCTCTCTTATCCCGTTTTTTTTTTTGGTAGCCAGAGTTACTAATCAGGCGTTCACATGTAAAAAGGAAGTGGGGGTTACAGCGAAAAATAAATTTGACGCAGCCAAACACCATATCTAGCATACTTGTTTTCAGAACAACTATCCCTGAAGCCAATGTTCATCTGCTTGATTTTAACAGTAGTTTAGGACATGTATGCTGTTTAGAAATAAAAGTAAAGAGAAACTATAGTTATAGTTCAAGTGGCACATTGATCACTAACGCTAGAAATTAAAATTGTTTGCGTTACTCGTTAACATTGACAGTAACCTCTTATTGTAACTCGTACGATTGTTTCAAGGATGAAAGTCAGACTGGGATTTCTGAGTGCAACCAAAGCTAAAAGAGGTAACTCAATTTTCCGGATTAGCTATTGAGAGGCAGGCAATGCTTGAATGAAAGGAGCGTACGAAGCTCTTTAAAACATTACTCCTATGGTAGATAATGTTGATATCATTTGTTTATTTTCGTTTTTCTATGGGAAAACCATCTAAAGAATAAGATAGCATTTTGAATGACGATTTCCTCAATGGTCTCTCAGCTTCAGCATGTTTTAATAAGCCAAACGGCGTTTTGCTTCTGCAATACTTGCATTTCCCTTGATAACCTAACATCTTTGTACTGAAAATGTTCTGTTAGAGGCAGTCTATTTCTATTGCTATACAGTTTCAAAACTATTTCCCTCATTTGCTTTAGAACAAAAAAAAAGCATCTCTCTATGTATGAAGCGACGTTTATGACTATCAGTAGTAAAATAGTACGACAAGCTGTTTTTTTTTCTCAATCTAAATGTTGCATACGTTTTTCATTTGTTTATTGCTTTCCTTCTTGATCAACATCACTCTTGGATTTCAGACGCATGAGACTTTCTGTTTAGGACCAAGCTATTCTTGGTACAACTGAGGATTTAACCGCGGTGACTGCACTCGTCATAACCTTAATTTGTTAGATTGATTCATATGTGCATCCTGAAGCGCATTTGAGGTAATACAATTATCCCAATTTAGACAAAGTTAACACCAAACTATAGAAACTCCTCTTCTGTCTTTCCTCCCCCTGATGATAAGGTACCTTAGAAGCGTTAGAAATATACAGAATCATCCATGCTTCTTTCTTTTTATACATTGACGAAAGCATAGACGTATATGGCTATGTATGACAAATGGTTGAGAGAGATATTCATTGTTAAGTCATACGCTTTAATCGAAGCCACTTGTCATCTCTTTTTTGTTGTATCGAAGATCTTTAGAGAATATGTCCATAGCTTAGTCTGTGTCGTTTGAGACATCAATAATGATTTCAAATAAGTTACAGCACAATGGAGTCCTTCTTTTTATTCTCTATTTCTATAGCTCTTCTTTTTATTTTCTTTGTCTCTATTCAAGAAATTCCGGCTGTTACAAGTCCTACTTGGTACAAGATATTGCGAAACTCACGTTTCTCTTTAAAAAAAACCAACTTTTTCAAAGTGTCTTCATGTATCAGTACAATGTGATACGCAGATCCAGAAATAGAAACATTTAAAAGCTTTTTGTAATTTTTTCTCGGATTCAGATTTAGCATGTTGGTTATTCTGATCGCCGAGAATAGTTGTACGACACAACCCAAAAAACCAATAGTTACATGTCAAACGCTGTTCTACATAAATTGGATTGAAAAAGAGGTTTGGACTGAAAAGAACCGAGGTTCATTTCTTGCAGAAAATTTCTAAAGAGAATTGATCCACAAATAAAACTATAGAAGATAGCGGAGAGGCGTTTGGCATCTCGAAGGATGATGATGTGAGCTATAAGCCCTATTGTTCCAATTCTCTTTCCGAAGTCGATGTTCAACTCGTGTTATTGTTCTTTCCTTACTGGAAATATACGCTTATAAATTCACAATGGATTAAAAATAACCCTAATGTATGTTATTTATTGAAATATCTTTAGTTTATATTGCAATTATGATTATCTGATCCAGGTGAGTAAAATGGGGTTTCTTTTTTTTTAAGCAGCGTCTACTCTTGGCAAAATTTCGTACACCTTAGGTTCAAATCACTAAACTATATGTGTAACTCGAATTAAGTCAAGAAAAAAAAACTGAAATAATCAAGGTTTGTATGAAATAAGAGAAAAACATTGAGTATGATGAGAAGGGAAAAAAGCTTAATTAGTAGCTTTTAAGAAAAAGAAGAAGAATAGGATTACTTCCATTAATACTATTTAAGGAAACAGCTTGGTTTCTTTTCACTTTCTATTTTCTTTCTGCTATTTTTTTTTAATCATCATTAATATCTACAATAATTGGAAACATAATTCCGTGATGAAAGGGGGAAAAAAAGAGAGAAGGAAAGTAACAAGAAATATACATAAAGACTTAGAGCCACAAAGTTGGTAAAATAAAAAAGAGACAACGAAGCTCTATTTACATTGAGCAATTGCGACCGTTTTTCATGAAAGGTGAGTGAGAAGACGATGGTGGCTGAAATAGCAAAGTAGGTTGAGGTGAAGAAGAAGATGATAGGGCTGAAGGAGGAGGCAACAGGTTCCCTCTCCAGACACTATTGGGTAAACTTGAATGTTCAGGATGAATCTGCGAAGTGCTCATGTGTGAGGGAGTACTGACAGAATGTGACTGAGATGGTAAGGGCAATGGGAGAACTCTGGTTGAAAACAGTTTGCTCTGCTGATGATCTGCTGTAGACGAAAGAAAACCTCGATGCTTTGGAGATACATCCTCATCTGTATTAGACAGAATATGCTGCATAGACATAGGCGATGATCTTAGTATCTCCTTTGGAGAAGGTAGTGTTGGTTTACTTATTTCGGGACATGTCGCATTATGCGATTTAGGAGAAGGAGGTTGAACAAACTGTCGCGATTGATAAGGCAGAGATGGTGAAGAAAGCTGCGCAAACGGCTGAGATGAATGTTGCTGTATAAGTGGCTGTTGTGGCAACGGTTGTAGAGATGGTATGGGCTGTTGATTGGGTACTTTTGATGGCTGCACTGGCTGAAGAATCATGCTTGTGGGGCTACTTCGGTGCTCGTATAAATAATGTCCTTCATCATCAGATTCCGTGGTGTGGTCTTCTGTTTTTTTGCGCCGCTTCCCACTTGGGCTTGATAAAGAAGATCAGAACATGACACAAACATAAAAAACAAATAAACAAATATAGAAAACGACCTACTTTGAATTCGAAGATCTGGGTTCCTTTCTAATTCTTATACGAACACCTTGATCGGAAAATGACCTTGTCAGAAACGTTGATTCTAACCAATGAATTTATAAGCAACACGTCAGGAACCAAAAAAAAAAGTTTTTTTTTCAAGTCTATTTTTAAACTTGTGCTTCTTTTACCTGACATTCCCGGGAAGCCTAATGTAAATCATTCAAGGTAAGCAAAAAAAAAAGACGCGATAAATAGAAGGTAGCTTATGAAACTTACTCTTAGGTGAATATACTTGAAACATGTCGGATACAATGGAGCAAATGCGATTGACATACGACCTTTGTTTTTTTTTTGAGGGTAAGTTTTCTTTTTTTAGACCTTTCCCTTTTTTCCTCTCACTTTTCTTTACCCTTCAATCTCATATAAAGTAAATTTTAGTCTATAAAAACCTTCAAGTCGTACGCTGATATCAGAAAATATAAAGAAGCCTCCATCTAAAGAAAATGAAACAAGTTACATGATACTGTCTAAAAAAAGAAAAAGTGTGTATAAAATTAGTTTACAAACCAGTATTATCAAAGTCTTTTAGTCTATGTAATGATTGTACGACAGTTCCAGCTGTAGTTCTATTACCGTTGACGAAATGCAAATCGGTCTCTCCATGTGCATCTGTCAACGTGGCGTATAAGAAAAAATATGGATTTTGCAAATAATCATCACTATTAAGAAAGGAGAGAAAGGAAAAGATGTATATAAGTCTACTAAGCTTCTTTTTTGAATATCGTTGTCGCATTGTAGACTTGCTTACTCAACTTGATTATTGCTCAATAGTTGGATAATAGGTGGTGGGTCAATTGGCCGTCGATCCACTATAAGAAAAAAGATTGAAGTCAGGTAACATATATCGCACAAGACTGTTGGTTTTGCTGACCTTTCTCTTTGAAGCTACATAATCTTGCCTTGCAAGGCTGTTGACGCACTATTAATTTGTAGCTAAATAGAGCAAAAGCAAGTCAGGACATATATGCATTTCTATTCTCATGAAAACTGCTGTGCTTTTTTTTATTATTATTAGGGCTTACAGTGGTGCTTTTTTGATGCTTAGTTGCTGGTTCATAAGTTGCGATCTCGAAGTCAGGTTTGTTGGCAAAAGCGAAATAAATACAGAAAGGAAAGAAAAGCTTCTCGACTGGTAAGTGAAAGAATGGAGAGCAATAGAGAAGAATTGTCCAGAGATTAAAACATCAAAAAAAGGAAAAAAAGCTTAATCCAACTAAGAAAAAGAAAAGGAAAAGGAAAAGAAAAAAAAGAAAAAGAAGAAGAAGAAGAGGAAAAATATCAGAATTGAAAATGGCAATAATATATAGTCATTTTTTTGTGCTAAATTTGTATGCTTTCCTGCAGAAAAGGTAAATGTCTCCTTTCTCAACTAATTTTTCTGATTCAGTCTCCCTCTTACTTTCATAAGTTAGGGACAGAAAGCGCCCTCTATTTTCTAACAACTCCGAGAAATAGGATGAGTTAACCAATCACGGATTAAGCGAAAAAAAAATTCCAGTTTATAACTGTTTATGATCCGTGCTTCTCGTTTCTTGACCCAAAAAAAGAGAGTGTGTGTTTCTTTTGAACACTTGTGTGTTACCTGCTTGAAATGGTCTCTTCCATTGAATGTAATGTGCTTTCTCTCTTGCTTTGAATCCAACTACTGAAGCGACTTCAAGGTAGATCTATACTGATACATATGCTATCAAATGTAATTTTGACAGCTCTATACTTAGCTGAAGCCTGAACTGTATCGATCGAGCTGCTTCTAGCCTTCTTTTATTTATGGGTTTATGACTCTACAGTACACTCAAAACTCTAAACGATAAATATAAATGTAGACCTTAGGCTTAAACTACAAACTTCAAAACCGAAATGGTAAACTCGTTACACCAATGCTAAAAGTTGCTGGTTTTGGGAACCAAACACAGTGCCGCTTAAACTATTTCTCAGAATGCTACTTTGAATTTGTATCACACCAACTCTTTGTTTTATAGGTTTTGGACACAAAGAACTGGTATGCACTAAATGAAAGGGCAACCTGTACATCATCAACGTACTTTCAACAAAAAAAAAAGCCTGAGAATTACACACCGAAACAAGTAAAGCATTTGGCTTTTACACATACAGCTTTTTCTTTGTATGAGAAAGGACTTTACAAGAAAAGCTTAAGAATACTACTTTTAACTTCAACATTTCTAACAGCCATTAGTCCGCATCTTTTGCTTGGCTCTTGACAAGTAATTTTGATGACTAGGCTGGTTTGTATTCTTCTATTTCAGTTTTATTTGAGCATGTGTTTATGTAAAGTTCATCTTCTTAATCTATCAGATTGTTTTTTCTTCTTGATTACTCTACAAATGAACATCCTATCTTTTTTGTTTGAGAAACTAAAAAGAGACTTATGACATTAATAATATTCCTAAGATAACCGAAGAAGAGAGGAGATTTTTTTTTTCTAGAAAATAGGAAATATACATATGGCAGTAATAGCTGGATTTTTAAGCTGTTATGAATCCTTTTTTTTTATTCTGACGAAAAGGCAAAACCAGGGAGCGGGATTTGAAGGGGAAAGATAACTCAAAAAAAGGTGTTTCTTTTACGTCAGAGATTTACTTATTGTTCTTTACTACTTTTTTATGTCGTGCATGAATTCCACAGTCTTGCTCGTATACATTTGTATCTAATCTCTACAAGTACCCGACTCTTTATATATCAACACTTGTTTTACGTAATTTGTACTACAGTAGGTAAATTCAGGCACACTTTTTCAGGTTAGGCCCCTTATTAAAAAACCATGAGCCCTGGAAACAGTGGCTGCCTATTGGGTTTCTGAGATTATTTAGACATTTGCCATTTCTTTTTTTGGGACACAAAATAGCCTTTATATTTCCTTAAAGAACTAAAGGCGAATAGCAAAGAAAGCTAAAAAGTGAAAAGATCGTACTTGAACAGAAACAAAAGAGTTTGCTATTAGCTTCCCATGAAGCTTGTTTCTTCTGGACTGTAAGGCTCGGAATGAACTAAATATAGTACTAAAACCGGATGAAACACTTAAAAAAAAAGAATAGATCTTGTGCATACAATCGCTCTTATTAAATCGAGGTAGGAACAACCTCACTTTGGTCAATTCTTTTCTCTTTTTTGGCTCAGTCATTATTGGGTTACATAAGACATAATTTCCAATTGATCGTGTTCTGACGAGATCAGGCAGTGTTTGACTTTCAATTCAAAGAGAAAATTGAAATGCCTTCAAATCGTAAGATGATACAAAGTAGCAAGTCTTTCTTCTTGAAAAAACGTTGTATCAAAGTTTCTTTATGAAAATGATCAATCTATTTATAAAGCCTTCAAAGTAGTATATGTTTATTGAAATAACACTGTTTTTAGGGTCTCTGACCAATTCATATCAATATACTGAGAGGGTGAAGCGACTACAGATCGCAACATATATAACAAAAAGTCAGAACTAGCATCCTGAAATCAACCTTCTTTCGTTAGAGAATATACCCATGAACATGAATATAATAATTGACGCGATCGAAGACATAGGTTTGAAAGATTTTTTTTGGTGAAGTGAGAGAGTCTCTTAGTTTATGGGATTGTTTTGCTAAATTAAGAATACAGGTCCTGCTGCTATATATGGAGGTATCAATGATCATCTTGAGACTTTTTTTTCCATCTTTCTGCACAATTCTTGATAAATGGCTTGTTTTTTAAGGCAGTTAACACATATTATATTCGATGAGTATGAACACTAATATGTAAAGCCTATGCTTCTTTGCTTTCCACAAACTATTCAGACGAACGTGTTCTCGAATAGACCAGCCAAAACTATAGCCTCTATTACCCACAAACATGATATATAGTGCTTGCTATCCTTGTTGACCATATCTCTTCGCATTTAACCTGCTTCCATGTGTTGGGCAGGTGAATTGCTTTTAAGTACATTAAAACATGAACTGTTTCTACACTAGAGAGCATAATCATGTAATGACCAAAAGCATGCTTCCATTTGCTACAAAAAGCAAGTAGTTTTTTAGAATAAAAAAGAGTTGAACATGACATCCTTTTTTACAGTTGTAAGTTGTCTAGTGACAATGACATTTCCATTAAAATCATGAACATTCAATAGTTTTGTTTTAGCGTTAATTCCACAAAGGAGACTTAGAAGAAATGGTGCATCCAAATGTAGAATATTTAGCTGAGAAGGGCTTGTCGAAGAGCAAAGAGAAATAGCCTACTTTGCTTGTCCAATAGCACAAAAGGTAGCATTTGTCACCAACAAAAAAGTAGCGCTGTACTGAAAGAACTTTTGATGTCTCGGCAACGATATGGAGGGAAAAATTGCACCGGCAATCATTATGCAGATATTTGATTCTTTTAAATTCAAATCTGAGGTTTGCTCTGTTTGAATGGTTATCCATAGTTCTAACTTACCTTTTTTGATAATTCACTCTGCCTTGCAAATATTGTAATGTAGTTCTTTTTTGAAAAGTTAGATATAAAGCTGCTCTTAAGGTAGCTACCAAGGTCATAACTCTTCTTCTAAGAGTGTCATTGTTACCTTCTGAAACATCGTCCTCCAGCTCTAGAATGCAACCTTCCGCCACAGGAAGCTCTTGAGCGAGGTTCATGAGATTAAGTAACACGTTATCGTCATCATCAATTAGGCTTAATTTCTCTTGTTGTCCTATATTTGCTTTTGAAATTCCCGCTCCCTGTTGAAGCAAAAAACCTAATAGCTTAATATTGTATCAACTAATTGTACAATTGCTTATCGCATTTTTAATACCTATTAATTCTAACTTGACAGCGGTCTGTATCTTCCATCTTGGAGATTGCTTTGGGTACATCTTTTCAACATTTTCTCTGGTTTTTTTCTTTCTTTCTGAGACAAACTTTGCCAATGGCTTCTCAAGTTACAGCTCAAACTAATTGAGGAGAGAGGAATGATTGTCAGATAGATATAATTTCATTTTTCTGGAAAGCCTTGTTGCATTGCATTTTCACTCTCTTGTAGTTGTAGTTAGAGACATAGTTTGCACAAGCCTAAAAGAGAATTAGCAACGAAAACTCAAGTATCTAATAAATAAAACTGAAACCACTCAAGGCTAAAGATTAAAATCAAAATGAGATGAGGAGTTTCTTTAACATCGGCTCATGAAAAAAAAAGAGCACAACTAGAATATTATTAAAGATACCAGGCTGCTAAATTACAACGCTTTGTTATCACTATATTTTGCGCAACAGACAAACTCTTCAGGCATTCTCAGACATATTTCTTTTCGCTTCTCGAGAGGACAAATGTTATTCAATTGATACTAGTAGGCAATGTATGAAAAGTAGCAGGATATATAGAAAGGAGCACATCTGCGATGGGACAACAAAGACTTTTAGTTTTCTATTTGCTTTCAGCCATAATCTATCCCTTGCCTACTCTGCTGTGCCCTTCCTCTGAGACTATAAGGCTTTATCCTTCTTTGACTTATCATGGCCATAGCTAAACACAGAAAAATCTTCACGGCTACATTTATGGCCGCTGTATACTGTGTTACAAGTGATCATGTGTACACCTTCTAATACTACATAACAGATCTGAAGATCGCCAAAGGAAACAAAAGATCTTTTCTTACTATCAGTTTCAGCACGGTATTAATCCATATTTTATCATTTACAATTTGTCACTAGAACAATGATTTTATGGCGATTATACTTTCAACAAACACAGGTTCAGATAATGACCCCTTCGGCTTATCTCTCTGCTTATTTATGCATCTTTGCAATGCACTTTTAAATTGTGTTGTGTGTCTATAGTAGCCAAAAACCTTTTCTCCTGTAACCTATGTATCCTCTTCAATCAAAATGAATTGAATAAGATAATTTCAATTTGACTTGCAAAAGTCGATATCGAGATTATAAAGAAATTTGCTAGTAAGAACACTTCACCAAGATGAGCCTATCAATAGAACCTATCTGAATTCACTACAGAAAGGGGGAAAAAAGGCTGTTCATCACTGACTGGTGAATAAAACGATTTAAATGATACTTGGTAGATATTCAATATCGCGTCAGCCATAGAGAAATTTATGCAATTCTCTTAAACACGCATGACTAAAATTTTATTGCTGCTCTTTGATGATCGAAAAAGTGAAGAACTCCTAAATCGGGAATAAACAAAATTTATAAATAAACAAAAAAAAAGATCTGATATCCGTTTTTTTTTTCTTTTTTAATCATATCTACAGTAACAATCATGGTTTTCTCACCTTCAGAATTCAGATCTTTTAAGGTAATATCCAGTCAGTTCTTCTTCTTTATGCTCATCTTCATATCTAGCTCGAGAAAGTAGAGCGTGTCAACCACAATGTCTCTCTTTTCCGCTTTAAGCTCCCTAAAGAAACTGATGTATCTAACTTGCCTATCACTTCATGTGTCATGTTTCGTGGCAACGTAGTCAAGGACGGCAAGGCTGAAGAAGTCATTCGTCCTTATACACCTACTTCACATGAAAAGGTAACTATTAAGATAGTTGGAAAGTAATGGCTTATTCACGTTACCCGGTAGACACAAGGCCATGTTGACTTTGTTATCAAAAACTATCCTCAAGGCAACATGAGTAGCCATGTTCATTCTTTAAATGTAGGCGATACAATCGATATCAAGGGTCCCTTTGAGAAATACAATTGGGAAAAGAGACGCGTTGACCATGTTGGCATGGTAGCAGGTAAGTGGACATGTTATGTTTCTGCGCTATCGATTATCTAAATGACATATCTGATAAAGGTGGCACTGGTATCACACCTATGGTAAAGAAAGAAAATGACATCATTTAGGCGGTTCTTCTCACTTTTTTTTTGAACAGCTTCAATTGCTACGTAACGTGCTTACACCCGAGTCCACTGAAAAGACCAAATTTTCTCTTGTGTTTGCCAACTTGACTGAAGAAGATATCTTGTTCAAGAAGGAATTGGATGAATATGCACAACAATACCCTGATCGTTTCAGTGTTCATTATGTTGTCGAAAAGCCATCTGAAAGCTGGACTGGTCATAAGGGTTATGTCAATGGTGAGCTCTTAAAGAAGACAATGCCTGCACCTGATGTTGAATCCTCTGTCATCATCGTCTGTGGTCCTCCTCCTATGATGGAAGCTATCAGTGGCGATAAGAACCCTGATAAGAGCCAAGGTACTTTAAGAGGACTTTTGAAGGAATTAGGTTATATTCAAGACCGTGTTTACAAGATGTAAAGAAAATACAATAATTTATTTTGAAATGCTTTTTTTATCTTGCATGGTAGAGAAGGGGGGGGGGTATATCTTTGTTTTAATGCTGAAATGGGTAACCGCATTTCTTCATCTTCATGGCTATTTTGGGTGGAAGGTTGTAGTGTTTTCTTACTACTGCTGACTCATCAGAGTAACCAATATCTAAAGTGATTGTGATCAAATTGGCACTGAGGTGATTAAAGTCGCGTTTGATCAGATGAAGCACATCATCCAGAGCAACAAAATAAAGCGTTCTTGCCACAAACGATTCTTTCTCTTCATGAATGATCTGCTTTAATGTACACCATAACCGCGTCTTACCCTCTGCATGAATGATTTTGCGATTGAGATAAGGATAGGTTGACCAGAACTCATCCAGTGGCATACCGAGAAACAGACTGACTTGAAGATCAATTACATAGTAATCTGAATTGGGTGCATTGAACATCTGGACAGTGTAAAGAGGAGAATAGAGGTCCTTGGGAGTGGCATTCCAATGATCTGGTGGTGGTGTATGGATAGGCGAATGGAGTGGTATGGTGTACAGGTTCTTTTTGCTGGGAATATAGCGCTGTGAAGGTGAGGATTTTGTTATGTCATCTTTCTGTAATTCCTTCTGGCCAAGTCCTTTCCTTTTCTTTAGCGAAGGGACAACATCATCTATATCTGATTCCAGTTTGACAGTGACTAGTTGAGTATCTGAACAGGTCTCGTCTGGAGTTGATTGCTCTTCTTTTTCATCATCCGTCAGCTTGTTTTTGACAAGATCTGCTGCTTGTATCAGACGACGTTTTTTAGTGCCTTTTTTTGAAAGCTCTAAAAAAGATATGGTTAGATTCAATCTAAGTCTTACAAGGCGTATAGCTTACTCTCCGTATGCGATTCAATAGAACTACTGTTGACATCTCCATCATCTTCGTTCATATCCTCATCATCTCTGTTTTCTCGTTTGATCTTAAAGGCACGCTTCTTTTTGGCCACTGGACTAGCTGATTGAAGGACAAGGATGATATCATCAAATTCGTTTTCAGTAGCAATGTCAATAGGCTCTGCATCATGCGCATTTCGAACAAATGGATCAGCACCATGCTCCAACAAGAGCTCCACAATATCGCAATGATTATTTTCAGTGGCATCATGCAAAGGGGTATCCAAGTCAGCACCTTTTGGGTTGGCATTAGCGCCATACTGAAGCAATATCTTGGCTACTTGACAATGTCCATTCAATGCTGCCTCATGCAATGGTGTCCAACCAGCATAATCTCTTTCATCTGGATTGGCACCCATTTCCAACAGGGCTTCTACTCGATCAGAATCACCTCGTTTAGCATATTTATGAAGTTGTGTTCGACCACTGGTATCTCTTTTGGTGGGATCTAGTTTAGTGGAAGCAGAAGGTGATTTTCTACGTTGTTGAGGCGAAGATAAATCACTTTCGACTGATAATGATTTTCTTCTTGCTGTTGTTCTTCTCTTTCGTTTTGATGTAGTTGAATTCATAAAATCATCCTGTTGTTGCTGTGGCATAGGTTTCCCGTCTAGGTTGGCAAAGACGCGCATGTAATTCTGGATCTTTTTCTCTTCTCGAGTCAGTTGGCGCTCTGGTTCATTGCGTTGAGCTGTTTTACTGGCAATTTCATCCAGAGCATTGCATGCTTCTTTCTCTAGTCGTACTTCATCCATGCGCGCTGTCAAGAGTTGTCGAATGAGAGGATAGCTAGCTGAGACATGATATGGGTTTTTGCCTGATTTGTCTTTCATGTTGACATCAGCACCAGCAGAGGAAATCAAGTATTTTACTGTCTCTACATGGCCATGATGACTGGCTTGATGTAAAGGGGTATCATCTCTGTCTGTGCCGAGAATGTTGACGATGGCGCCTTGATCAATCAAGAGTTTGACGATATTCAGATGACCTGAAGCACAGGCGAGATGTAAGGGAGTTGCCTCTTGGTTGTCCTTTGCGTTGACATCAGCACCTTGTTCAATTAATGACTGAGCCTTTTGGAGTCGATTGCTGATACAGGCGCGATGGAGAGAAGACCGACCCTGTTGATCTCGAGCAATCAGTCGTTCAAGTTCGTTCATTTTGGCCTGAAGGATACGTTGACAGGCTTCATCTGTGCACAAGTCAATTGGTCGTTTCTCAGCTTCGTTTAACGCAAACACATCTGCCCCTGCGTCCACCAGAAGCTGCACACATTCAGGCGAATTACTGCTACAGGCATCATGTAGAGGTGTATCTAAGCCAAACCCACGTACATTAATCTCAGCTCCACAAGCGATGAGGTGTTTGCCAATCTCATATTGACCCTTAAGAGCAGCTTCATGTAGAGGTGTCCAACCAGCATTATCTTTGAAATTGACATCGGCACCCAACTCAATCAGTTCTTTTACTTTATCAAGATGGCCAGCTGTTGTTGCAAAGAAAAGCTTTGTTCTGCCTGCTTTATCTTTACGATTAGGATTCAAGAGAGCCTTCTTACGACCCTTTTTGAGAGAAGGTTGTGGTTCAGGTGAAGATGATTGAGTCATGGCTCGAAGTCGACGCTTCTTCTTCTTTAGTTGAATTCTGTAGTAGTCTTGGTCCATGTTGTCATCATCTTCTTCTTCTTCGTTATCTAGTGTATGAGGTGATGCATTTGTTTGAGTTGGATATCGTTTTTTAGTTGATTGTTGGTATTCGAACATGATAGCTATTTTGTATGTATAAAAATGAGTATAAGCTGAAAGAAAAGAGTTGTTTGTATGGGCTTACAATTTATTTATAAAAAACAAGAAAAAAGCAATAAGGTATATACAAGTAAGGTGGTATCTAAAATATATTGAAAAAAAGAAAGAAAAAGAGAGAGAAAAAGATATAAAAATTCAACTTTTTTTTTGTTACAGCTTTATTCGGTTAGTTTGTTTTTATTTTATTTTTTTGCTCTTTTCTTTGTTTGTATAAAAATAGTTTTTTCAAAAAAGGAGGAAAGAAGTTTTCAGAAAAATAAATGAGAGAGAAATAAAAATGCTGTTTTTCTGTTGCTGTATATAACTCATTAAACTGTGATTTAATTGTAGAAATTGATGACGTTTTAAGCTGATAAATTTTGAAGGGTTTCTCCAGCTTATTGATTACATTACTGCTTTAAAACTCTAAATAACAACCTCTAGTATATATATACATACAGTAGAGATGAAGATAGTATATCTGAGATATTCTGCAGTCCAACAGAAACGACTGTTATTCTTCACAAATAACTTTCATCATTCTATCATCTTACCACTTGAGTCAACTTGTTTCATTCTCTTTCTATTGGTGTGATGCATAATAATATCCAAAAATGGAAACTAACAATCTAGCTTATACTGACCAATTAGCGGCTATTTAATACAGATGGAAGCAACAGTTTTTGAGAGGATTTATAGGGTCATTTTGCTCAATAGAACTAAGGACTAATGTCTGATATGTTTCTTTCTTGAGGCTTGACTTCAGATTCAAGATGTCTGAGTGTTTCTTGTTTATAAAAAGACAAGCCTTTGTATGCATTGAAATGCT
This sequence comes from Choanephora cucurbitarum, assembly GCA_025331435.1. Lineage (NCBI taxonomy): Eukaryota > Fungi > Mucoromycota > Mucoromycetes > Mucorales > Choanephoraceae > Choanephora > Choanephora cucurbitarum. The sequence goes on along the minus strand of JAIWNI010000105.1, from coordinate 26,940 downwards.
TAGGTGGTCCAATTGGATTAAGTTCCGGAAAAATCATTCTTTCAGTTAGTAATCTATTCATTGCAGAGCTTTTCTATAGTTAGACTGTGGTCTAATGCCCTTTTACAACAGAGCAATATCTAACTTCTTGAACCCTTCTTTAAATGACGGTATTGCTTGTTATTTCTAGAGGTTTATTATAGCCTTCAAGAAACTTCTACACCTCCTTCAACAGAGTACATTTCTTTAAAAGAAATAGCACTCTAATCAACAATGTCAACAGCATACTTGCTCAAGACAAGATAAAAAAGTATTGAGATTGTCCAATTCTTTCGGTTTGCAAGAACAAGATATAGTTTTGAAGCAGTAAGAGAGAGAGTGTGTGCGTGTGTGTGTGTGTCAGTATTTGCCAGTCAACTCAGTAGAGGGGGAGGGGAGTTGGCTCTCCCGTGGTTTCCTCCCGAGAAGAGTGAAGTGAGAGGAGTAAAAAGGTCGACTTACTCCCATCTGAATTTACTAGTGATCGTTTTGGCATATCATGTTTAGCACATACGTTTGCAAGGGAAATAGAATATGATGTTGCTCATGATAATATCAGGCCAAACTGTCAGTCAGAAAATAGACTGTGTTGAGCAAGTGTCATTGAACATTACACAGAAAAGCGTGAGATAGGTAAAGTCAGTGAGCATGACAGTTACAATAAATCTGTCTTAGGTCATTGCGAGCTATTTCAAATCAGAAATCAGTTTATCTTGCTTACGTATCAGTCAGCAACAACCCTTAAAATAAATGTAGCACAAGAAAAAAATCAGTTTCAAACTCATCTGTTTAATAATAAAAGAAGAGGAATCCTAAAGAAGTATTCTAAATCAAGACTGACATGATCATAAGCATCGAAAAAGACACATAGAATTTAGAAAAACTTTTTGGCCTATAAAAAATGATCTCCAGTCAAGCAAACACGCTTACTACACTACTCTCTTTCGAATAAAATCGGATGATCCTATTTTCCTAAAAAGGATGATCTTGATTAGGCTATCTAATCCATCACTTATATTGTCTTTCAAAATAGATGACATATAAAGACTCTATGGATAAACTCAGCTTGTATGTATTTTTATGTACAGAAATTAGTTATTTATTGTAGAATATAAAAAATAAAAATGCATAATGTGAAAGATGAAGAGACAGGAATAGATGAGAATGAATGCGCATGTACGTAAAATGAGTTGTATGTATATATGTATAGATGTAGATATCAAAGAGGAGTATGCCAGAATGAATAAGAAAGTTAATTTTGCTTGCTTTCTTCTTGTTCCAGTATCTGCCTAGCCCTTAAGTATTGTAATTGGCTCATGACTTGGTATTCTTTTAGCTTCATTTTTGTTTCTTCTTGACGACGTCTGTCTTCTTCAATCTTGCATAGTTCAATCAACTGGATCATTTCAGGCTGTGAATCGAATTGAGACAACAGTTGGTGCCAGTCAGTGAAGGTTTGTTCTTGGTCACTCAAGTCAGATGAAATGCTGGTTCTTCTTTTATTTAGGCCATGGCTGACTTCCAATGGGTGCAAAAATGTAGTTTCTGGACGGTAAGCGACAGTAGGAGACATAATAGAGTTTTGTTTTTTGAATAATGAAGAAAAGGAAAAGGAAAGGAGAGATGGAAGCTAGTATTTATATGAAAACATGATATATCTTTTTATCATTTCAGAATAAAACCCGCCATTTCCTAGATCGTCTACATAGGCTGGACAAGATATTCAAGGGGCGGTTACGGTCAGACCCTTATTTTCCCGTTTAAAGTAAGTGCTTAAAAGAAGAGCTAGCGTATCTTATCGATTAGCTACTATGATACCATAGTATACAGCTTCTTCTTTTTCTTTTGATAGAATGAATAGAAAAGAATGCACCTCCTTGTTCCTTCTATAGAAAAACAGAATACACACTGCTTCCAATTGGTCACAGTGTCCCTAAATTCATTTTCAATAGTATGCTATCATCAAGCCAACAAATAGGTAGTCATAGGCAAAAATCAAAAAATAAACTAAAAGCAAGAAAACAATTAAGCGAATATCTAAGGCCATCATTCCAGCATTCTATATCAAGTTCATCTAACGTTGTGCTTCTTGGCTGATTTACAAAACATAAAAATTCCGTATCTTCCCGCCGAAAAAAAAGGGCAAAAGCTTTCTAATTCTATCTGGCCCAAAGGAAAAAAATTTCCCTTATCTTCATTTCATTCACAGAAACTAATAGTTTCCCGGTATTCAGAGGCTATATTAAAAGCATTTTGTGGCTTCGTCATCTTTTCTCTGCAGGTAAAAAAAAAAAGCACTCAATCAGCTTATGGTGTATGCTTCAAAAAAAAAAAAAAGATTTTCGAAACAGTATGATCTAATTACTTTTTTAATTTAAAAAGATTTTTTTAAAGCGGGAAGAAATTATTGTCGGAGTGTTCTAGATGGATTCCCATTTTGAGCAGCCATTGAATGCTTATATGTTATCAGAAAAAAAGGCAAGATCGACTGTAAATGATGGATTCAGTTAAGCACAGGGTAAATCCGGGCTTTTTGGTTCTATACCGACATGATGTGATTATTTATTTGATTTGAATCATCATCAACCAATATCTATGATAGAGAGATCCGTATCTGCTATCAACATTGCCTGCTGAACAATTAATGAGTTCTTCTTGGTTTACGGCTCAATTGAAGTTGTTTTATTTCATGCTTCTCTTTAGAATTCCATGGTGCCAGATTTGACGTTATCTGCTTTTTGTTGTAAAACCCATTACATATACAAATTTAGGTAGAGGCAAAAAGAAACTGTGCGCATGCGTCATTTTGTTTCTCTCTAAGCATCAATGCCTTTCCTCTCTCTCAGCGTGTATATGTTCGAGTAGCAAATTAAAAAACGAAACCTTAGGCGCCACTTGAATGAAGCTGGTGAAGGAGAATTTCTTTTTGTTAGGGATTTGCTACTGGGAAGGTACTTTCTTATTTCAAGAGAACAGGATGAAACCTCATTAGCGTAATTCTTACAATGAAAGAAGATTTCTCCTTTTGCGTCAACAGAACTTCATTACAAGTGGGATATCAACTAGAGATAACATCTTTTTTTTATGAAACGATGTTCTTTATCAATCACTCAATCAGGCTCTAAAAATGTCATGTCTATATTAGGAGAAAGAGGTATCGATCAATGGCACTATCTATGTAGTACAAACATTCTGATTTGTATCATGATGACTCGGATTGTCAAAGCTTTCTTTGCTTTGATTCTCTGATTAAGATTACAACAAACCACAGTGGAATTGAGTTGTATGCAAAGTAAGAAAAAAACGATTTATGGAATAGATTTAATCAGAATGAAGATAGAAAGTGTTTTGTTCTTGTCTATATCAATGCATACATAGACTTCTTCTATAAATCAGCAATATGGAGGGCCATGGCTCATAACAGTTGGATTCTGTATTTGAAAAAAGAGCAAATTGGATCTTCAAGAGTACAACAGGTATTTGTACCATTTCAGACGACTTGGCCTATACAGCCTATCTTATCGGGAAAATCAAAGTCATACCGAGTTCATTTGAAAGAAAGGAACATGCCCAGATTGCTCTATTTCAACTAAATAAAGATACACTAATGACAGATAATGCAGATGCAAGTGAGAAAAAAAAAGGGGGGGAAGGAAAAGGGGGAAGAGAATAAAGTAAGCAAAACAATTGAACACATATAAGCAAAATAAAGACGCACTAGTGATTTAAGTTAGATAACAAGGAGAAAAACTCTCCTCTCTCTCTCTCAAATGGAATAATAATGACTACAACAGGCTTTATGCTATCTTAAATGTTAAAGTTGCATCATATATGCTTTCAGACCAATCTTAATCTTTCAGTTTATGGATACTAAATGCAACCAAGAAAATAAAGTATCTTTTTCTTTTAATGATCAAGAAACCATAGATTATCGTTGAATAAGACTTTTTGGTACCTATTAGTTGAGCCAAGCACATTGTGCTGCATGGTTGTACTTTAGATACATTTACCCTTGTTTGTTGGCATTTATATAGTTCAGAGTTATTTACAAATAAGCATGCTGATATATCAAATGTCGCCATTTGGATGTTGTGTCCTTTTCTCTTTATTATAACCACACTTTGCCTAATTCAATGAAACGCTTGTTCTAAACACTTTGATTCTTTTTATGCTTGAAGTACAGAACACAAAGTAATATGGCGCTGACACTGCATGCGTCTTCAATACAACACGATTTCGTACCTTTTATGCTAAGCTGACAAATTTAAAATACATTTGTGCCAAATAAAACATAACTCATGCAGAAATCTACTTAGTTCATTCAATAGCATCCAACAGGATCTGTAATTCTTTACTCAATTAGCTTTTTTTTAACTATGTCTGGGTGTGGGTGGTTTTTAATTACTCTATATACTATATATAATTTACAATTAAACAAAAAAAAAGGAGAGACGCTTTCAAATTTAAGCCATGTAGAATGCAATACCAAAAGCGGCAGCAATAGTAGATGTCAACAAAGCATTTGAGCTAGAAATAGATGTAGCCATGCTTGATTTTCCAGCAGCAACAGCAGCGGCGGAGTTTTGAGCATTAGAAGGGGCAGCAGATGTGACAGCGGCAACAACAGCAGTGCTTGATGAAGAAACAGGAGCAGCGGAAGATGCGGAAGCAACAGAAGATACAGCAGAAGAGGTGGCATTTATAGGTGCGGTGGCATTTACAGGTGTGGTGGCATTGGATTCTTTGTAAGATGATACACCGGCACATTGGCCAACTGTAACAACATTGTAGGCTTTCTATTATTATTAAATCACAAAAGCTTTAGTTTATGTTTTTTTTTTCTTTCATGTGTATAATTGCACTCACTTGAAGGTTAGGTAAGTTCTTGATGGCAGCATCAACTGTAGGTTTTAAAATATCGTGTTCGAGTGAAAGACCACCTGATGAGGCAGTCTTTGCTTCATTGATCCATTCAGTAAAGTTACCGTCGATGTAACTAGCCTTGAAACCAGGGTAGTTCTCTGCAAGCTGTTGAAATAGAACAGCAGTGAGTATGATATATTCTCTAGATACAGTCTCTTTATGCTTTCTTACCATCCAATCGTTTGTATCATGGTTCCAGATGACAGCTAAGAAAAGAAAAGAGATTTTGATTGATTAACATGACGACAAATAGTAAAACACAAGGAAGACTTACAAGTAAAACCAAGAGCAGTACCAATATCTCTGACACGGTTGTCAATATCGCCATAAGGCTATTTAAAAAAGAAACTTGTTAACAACATATTATAATAGAAGGAGAGAGAAATATTTACAGGTCTGAAGAGACGAGGAGAGACACCAATGATTTCCTTGATGGCCAATTCAGTCCATTTGAGTTCAGCAACAATTTGCTCGTTAGTAAGTGTTGTCATGTAACTGTGAGTCCAGGTATGGATGGCAATTTCATGACCTTCGTCATAAGCACGCTTGACTGTTTGAGGGTACTTGATGACATTGGAGCCGATCATGAAGAGAGTAGCCTTTTGGTTTGTGTTCTTGAGGAAATCGTAGAGAGCGGGAGAGACATCAGAGGGTCCATCATCGAAAGTGAGACCCCACATGCCTTTAGGACAAGCAGCAATACTGGTGCCTACACAACCGGACTTTGCCCAGTCACAGTAGTTGTCAGGACCACTGGTACTAGGTCCGTCACTACCTTGACTCTTCAGGACTGGTGCGTTGGTGATGTTGGCATTCTTGATCAAATCGAGCCATTCAGGCTTGGGGACAGGCTTAGATCCGTCAGCAGGATAAGTTTCCTTTGTTGTGGCAGTAGTGTTCTGTGCTTGGATGACAGAAATCAATGATAAGACAGCGGCAATTGAGATGAACTTCATTATAAAGAAGATAGAAATGTGTACAATGTCAACAAAAAAAGAGGGTTAAAAAGGGAAGGGAAAGTACTTTATATATAAGTTTTTTTTTCGGTACCCCCAATCACTCTTGTTATTATTATTTCTGCTGAGTTAATCTATTGTTGTACACTTGATTCTTTCCCTCCCCCCTTTTACTACAAAAATAATTTAAGCGAACCATTTGATCAAACTAGCATTCTGCAAGTAGTACATCATTCTGCTGTTGATGTTGCCCTGAAAAATACATGCAGTAATACAAAACATATAGACGTGCATATCTTTTGAATGTAGGCAGCTCATCTTTCTTTTGATTCTCTTGACCTTTTTTCCTCTCTCTCTCTCTAACATGATCTGCTAGTCTGTTGAGCAAAAAGTTGTGACAAACCTTGAGGCTCGGCTTGCTTGTGAAACATTTAGTTCTTATTACCCGGGATGACAGTACTTACAAACAATGGGGTATTAATAGAAACAAGAGAATACAAGGCTACCTGCGCAGGCTAAAAATAAAATTAAAAATGGATAAAAAGTTCAAAGATACCTACAGTTTATTTTCTTTACCCGCCCGGAATTGTTTAAAAAAAGAAAAAGTATTGGTGACTAAGCCGTTTCTTTTTTTTTTTGTTCCTTAATGGGAAAAATGCGTTAGAAGGAGAGAATTGACAGAACAAGGCAAAAATGAACTGAAAAAAGTAAGAGTTACGTAAAACTCACATTTGTATATTTCTTGAAGCCAAGCATGTTATGTTAAAGAAGTGTTACTAACTTCAATTGAGGCAAATTTTAAGTTCATGGTAAGATAAAGGGAGTTGGCTTAAAGCTCATACAAATGTTCTGAAACATCAAAAACTTCCTTGCCTGCCGTGTTGCCAGTCTTTTTGCTTCTACGTTTTTGAAAGCTATACTGATATTCTAAAGAACAGGACTAATCAACTAACTTGACTATCTGTTTGCCGAATGCCTGTGTGTTTGTACACTATGTGTGGTACAAGTTCACTATAGACATTGTGATAAGAAGGAAGTCAGATAATCTTTGTTCTTCACACAATTGTTTGGCATGTAAAGCATGCTTGTTTCAGTAAGAAGAAAAAAGAAAAACTTGATCTTAAGAGAAACAGATAATCCATATCTTTTGAAATAAACCTAATATCAACAAGGCGCACATCTTCATATACAGATAGTTTTACCAAAAAAAGGCACCAAAATAGTTATTTTGGTATGAGTTGTAAGGGACTCGGGTAAGGCAACTTGATTTGTTTGTAATACAACCAACAAAGTTCAAACATGCTGATTGATAAGGAAAGGCAGGCGAAGCAGTTTTCGAAAAAACACAATTTAACTCGGTAGATAAAACAAAAGTTGCATCATGCATTTCTCAGGTACAAGAGACCAAAGAAGTTGTTTTAGGCACAGTTTCAGTGCTAAGGAACAACACGTTCCTGGCTGCCTGTTTAGATGTCTCACTTGTCTACAGAGGACACAATTTCCTGATTGATGTACAAACAATTGAAAAAGTACAAGTTGGCATTAGAGGTTATTTGAGCAAAATAATCCGAAACTTCCTAATTAGTCTATGTTTTAGTTCATATTTCAACAATTCTATAGACTAAGCCTTATCTGAAGCGCTAGCAAGTTGAATAAAAAAAGTGTAATATGTTGTCAAGACAGAGCCCTACTGACTACAAAAAGAAAGGTGTTTCATTTGGTTTCTTTTCACTTAATTTGAATCGGCTGATAAATCTGTCGCAAGAGGACCAACCAATCATGTATACTTTTTGATTCATATGCAAGCTTAAAATGGCTATCACGTTTTATTGCCCTGAGTCACATAGAACAAGAATAACTACTTCACTCAAACACAATGGAGGAAACTACCAGAGACACTGTTACCTTTTGCTTAATCATACAGTTACTCTTTTACAATTGCAAACAACTGGTACTTTTACTTTCTCTTTAAAGAAAAAGACGTTCGTTTTAAGTGACGGCTCAAGTGAAGCCTCTTCTATCCTGACAACATACTAGTATAACGATTGTTACTTTATTTTGTGTACCTTACTTATTACAAGACGTTGTTGGCTTAATGTATTTTTTTAGCTAGACTCTTAGTTTTCTTTGTAGTGTCATCTATAAAATAGCGAGATAAGATAATCAGTCCAACTATAATGAGTTAACTGCAATTCTTTTTTGATTGATTGTGAGACTGTCAACCTATTCAAATTAGCACAGAAAGACACGAGCAGTCATGAAATCGTACACTGCTCTCTCCGTCCTGAGTTATCAGAATTTTCTATGCAACTCTATTTATCTTTTACTTGAATTCATATAACTTTGAACCTGTCAAATGAGAAAATGTGACAGGATACAATATTTAAGAAAATAGAGTGTGCGTTCAATGCAAATTCGTCTATTCCGCTTGCGGACTTTCTATCTGTAAAACTTCGGATAAGTCCATGTTGGTGTAATAATAATTGACTCGGTTACATTCAATGCTTGGATCAACACCACCTTTCCGTACCATTCGATTTCGAGGCAGATGCATGTAGGTCATGGAAATGCACTTGTACGCGCAAATCGTTTAGCTCGAGAATTAGATGGGAAGGCAGATGCAATTAAAAGGTGCATATATGACGACTTTAGGATATGCTTGGTGTCCCCCCCTCCATCTCTCCTATGTCTTTTTTTTTATACATTGTCATAAAAGCCCTTCAAACCTCTTGTTCCAGAAGGAAAATGGCAGCATCTTATTTTATTGTTGTACTATCTTCTTCAATTAGATAGTCTATTGCTCGAAAAGACATATATATTAACAATGCATAGGTCACAGAAGGTGCTAGGTTTATAGTCTCAAAAAATCAATTGCTAATCAATGCAAAATAGAAAGAACACACTAGTCAGTCATGATGTCCATCGGCAAGAGTGATAATTCTCGTTTGCATCAATATACTTTGTTTAATGGCCGTAGGGTCATTTGCATAATACTTGAATACTAAGGAGAGAAATCAATGTGCTGATTGTCTTAGCATAATCTAGCAAAACAATCGTTAGAGCGATCAACAGACTACACAACAAAGTACATACGTTTTACTCTCGTGTTCAAAAATCTTATTGCAGTATTCATCTCCCATGTTGGAAACTAGAACTTGCAAGAACACGCTCAATCAGACAACACAACTAAACTAAGACAAGTATGCATGAATTCAATACAGTGCAAATTACTCAGTTTGTCTGTTTGATAAGAATGTGAGAGTTAGTTATGATAGCCACAATGAAAAGAGCTTGATGATAAGGTATGAAGTATGCAAGGCCTTACTGCTTAAATGTTTGTTGATTTGCTATTCCTGTTTATGTTACAAACATGTGCCGTGTTATAGACTACAAACGCTCAAAATCCACAGATTTGTTTACAAGCAAACCAAACAAACTGGCACTCTTGCTGAGTGGCAAATAAACTTGTTGATTTATCAATTAATAATTAATATTGCTATGAAAAAGATGGCTGGGTCCTTTAGAATAGAGAATGTCTATACTTATATTTAAAAATCAACAAGACAGCTGCAAAGCAAAAGTTGTCCAAGCGTGAGGCAAGTACTTACAGGCGATATATAAATAATAAACCAATCGTTCACGATCTAAATTATGCAGAAGCTAATTTTTTTAGGGTCAAGTACGATGGAAGGTTCTTGATTTGTAAAGTGCATGTAAACCATATTATTTAGTATGACAGCGTCAGAAGTTATCACATGGGTCTTCTCTTCTGCATCGTAGACCTATGATGTAGTTGGGATAAATAAAGTATTTGAAAAAAAAAAGCATGTTTTCATTGTGTTGACCAAAACATGCCTTAACAGGTATTCTTTAAACTTGTCAAACATATCTTATGAGCAACATATCTAGAAATACCACTATTTTTTTAGATTGATACCTTGAATTATGAATTAGAACAGAACATCGAATGCATGTGTTAAAGGAAAGTACTCAAGTACGTCTGTTAGTGCCCTTCCTTTTGTCGTTTGTTTATAGAAAATTTTATCATTTGAGAGTTCCAAAAGCGACCTTTACAATTAATGTTGATTTGATGCTAATGAACAAAAAAAACCATAACTGTTGTTTGAAATATGCATAAGCTTAGCCAATTTATTAAATGACTAGATAGTCCTCTAACGAAATGTCACCAGTAGAAGCTCTCTAAGATCAGCAATGATCTAAAAGGGAAAACTGTTTTAGCATTTTCAATTAAAAAACATATACTAGCTGCAAGAGAAACAAAAGGAGACTTGTCTATTTATTTGCCAGACACAGCTTTTGTTCTTCAAATACTCTTAAAAAGGAAAGTGTTTTCTCCTTTTCTTTTGGATTTTTGTTATTTCATTTTTGATTTATGCAAACCATATCAAGCCTTATACGATCTGTGTAGTCTTTCACATTCTAATGAATTCGGCAATCTTGGCGGATAAACACCTCTTTCTTTGCTTGTCCCTGGCAGTTGTGGCAATGTATTCTTCATTTGAATTTAAAATTTCAAGGCACAAATAGATAAATATAAAAATGTAGAAATGTAAATTTAGATAAATTAAATACCTTTTGTCTAAATGAATTAGAGCAGTAAACAAACTTTTTTGAACACACTATAAAGTCAAGTAGAGAGCTAATTACAGAAATCAGATTACACTCAAACCCTACAGTATTGAATCTTTATGAATACAACAAAGAAAAACCTGTTTATTATAGTCTAAGAAAAATCTTGCTAACTCTAAATGGAGGGAGAAGCCTCTTTATTGTTGTTATTGACCTCTGTTCACTATGATGTATTTGTGTGTGTATGCAATGGCGTATGTGTATTGTGTGCATGTGGATTTAGGTATATGTGCAATACGATGAGGAAGAGGAGAAAGTGATATGTACAAAAGGGTATAAATGTCTATATTAATATTTACGTATAAAAATTTGAATAATCTAAATTCATAGCTGTAACTGCTGCAGCAGTAGCAACAGCAGAAGCAGCATTTGCAGGATGAAAATGGTAGCGATGTGAATAGTGAGGATAATAAAGTTGATTTTGGTAATATGTGGAAGATGACCAACTGAGCATAGGCTCTCGTACTACTAACTGAATTGGTAAAGATAGGCGCTTATATGGATGAGGATGTCGAATGGAAGACATCTTCTTTTTTGTGTCTACTCCAACAATATGCTCGCATGAACGCTTTGCAGATGGAAGTCTCGATGGCTGCTTGCGTAGTTGAGTTAGCCAATACTGGCATTGATTTGCCCATGCAAAGAATTGGGTTTGGTGAATGCAGGTTCTGTATTGTAGTGCAGACAAAAATTCCATTTCCATAATATTCAGTTCACGCAAAGGAACACATGATACTTCGGACCAAGTCTGTAAATAGGTATGTCAGCATATGTGTCAGGCATACACAGGTCGTTCATTTTACCTTGCTAGTAAATGTGTTATCGTCAAGAAACTTGTTGGCTAAAATAAGGGCTGTTGTGAATAGCCTGACTTCTGACCCCATTGATCCTCTGATAGATGGATAGGCAAAGCGTAAGCGATAGATATAGTAAAGGGCTACTAAGACACATGAATGGTTGATCTGAGTTGCCTTCAATATATTCTGGCAGAAATGCTGAAAGGAATTCAATCGTTGATTGGTTGAGAAGAGAGTTCCTGTCCAAATTTTTGGTACAATATTAGCTACAAATTCTGACAGTTGTGTTGTAGTAAGAGATAGGATAGATAGCATTGCCATAGCAATAAGATAAAAATTAAGAGAAATGAAAAAGAAGAAGAGAGCTAGTCTGATGCAAGTTTCTTTTCTTTTTTATTGTTGCCTAGAAATCCAAAAAAAGTTCCGAATTTATCATTCCCTCCTTCTCCCCCCAAATTTTAATACCTTGATTACCCTTCGCCCCCCCCCCTCCCTCTCTCTTTTATCTTTTTTTCTATCTCTACCCCTTTGAATTCCTCGATCACAACAATTTTTGGCGCGCTTTTTTTTTGTTTTCTTTCAATTGTTCATATGTGGCACACTATACCTGATCTCGAAAACAAGATCGTCGAGATCTCACTAAAGAAGTACAAAGAGCTAGGAAAACAAGGAAAACCACTTTTACATGATACAAAAGCAGAATGGACCGTTCTGGCTTCCATTGTGATGGTTCATTTTAGTAAGATAAAAAAAAGATTGCTTGGCGATTGTTTGTTGCCTTATTGTTTTGACACTCCATTTCCTTTTTCTCCCTTATACAGAAAATAAGGATGATTTTACAGCTCAAGTTATTTCTATAGGGTAAGTCAACATATCGGAAGGGGACAAAAAAGAAGGGGGGTACAAGAGAGGGTCGCACAAAAAAGTAACTTTTTTTAATATATGCAGAACAGGGCTCAAATGCTTACCATTCAGCAAACTTTGCAAAACGGGCGATGTATTAAACGATAGCCATGCAGAAATTATTGCTCGTAGAGGCTTTATAAAGTAACTACCCAAAAATCATAGTGTTGACTGAGCATTCACAGGAATAAGGTATTTACTAGATCAGGCTTTAACAAACCAGAAAAAAGAAGACCAAGAAGGACCTTTTGTTTTTGATTCACAAAGCCAAGTGTGGAAGCAGCATGCTGACTATTCGTTTCATATGTATATTAGTCAGTCACCTTGTAAGAGAGTCATATAATAATAATACGACAACTAAACCCCTTTTGTTTATAAAGGCGGTGATGCTTCTATGTCTGCATTAGCTGACATACAAACTCCGGCATCTCTTGAAGTGTTTGAATCAGGCAAGAAAAGAAAGCGAACAGTAATGAATTCATTCTTGGAAGAGCATGTCTATGCAAACAAAAAGAAACAAAAAATGACGCATGATACGAATGTTCAACGAGGTCGGTTTGGGTTTGACCAACTTGGGATTTTGCGAACCAAACCAGGTAGAAATGTCTCATTTCATAATTACCATCCTTATTCATACCTCTGATATTTTTATAATTCAGGCCGCCTTGATTCCGAGCCTTCGCTTTGTATGTCATGCAGGTAACATATATTTTTTTTTATAGACAGTGCAAATTCTAATTTATTTATTGTGAAAGTGATAAGTTGGCAAGATGGAATGTATTAGGCTTACAATCTGCCCTCCTTTCTTCTCTGTACAGTCCTATTTATTTGAGTTCTATCGTTATTGGGGACATGTTTGATCATTCTGCATTAGAAAGAGCGCTGTATGGAAGAATTCAACCTATTCTAGGTAAAAGAGAGAGAGAAGACCCCAAAAAAAAACTTTCTTTTATCCTAAAGAGATTTTCTCCCTTCACCCCTTTATAGATTTACCATCACCATACAGATTGAATCAACCTAAAATCACATCTACTCATATCTCATTTGAATCATCAAAATCATATCTGGAATCTTTAAACAGATATAAGGCTATAGTATCATGCGCCACTTCCATTTCTTATGTAATTGGTATGTCTAAGGCTGAAGTTTTAGTTAATGGACTCAAGCAAGGTGCACCCAAAAACAAACCAGTTAATGAAAAAACAAGATCTTCTATCTGTAAAAAGAGTCTATTCAAAAAGTGGCAGGAGATTACCAACAACAAAACCAACACTTACCTGGAATCAAAGGAGCAGGCTGCCACATACCAAAAAGCCAAAATCTGCTTACTGGATCAGCACTTTCACAATTGGGTTCAAACACCAGCTGAATATGAAGATTTTACCACTCTATAGTTATTTGTTTTGGCTTGCTTCTACTTGTTTGTTTATGTGTATCAGAATTTTTTTAAGAGAAAAAAGATGCTTCTTTCTCCTTCCTTTCCCCTTTATTGTGAAAACGTAATACATCTGCCACCCTTTATGCTCCTCGACAAGTTTCCACCCGCCTTTTTCTTATTTTCTTTTTTTTCTCCTTTTCTCCCTTTCTCTCTCTTACATTTCTCTTTAACTACATTCATTCGCTTTTACCCTTTCTCTCTCTCTCTCTCTTTTTTTCTTTTCTCAATACAATTAGTGTTTGTAGAGTGATCCTCCTTTCGTTCCTTAAGTAACAATAATAAAGAAAAAAAAATGGAAAATTATCTTGATCTAAATGGACAAACTGCACCTGAATCTACACGCGGATTGTTCGATACACCAGAGGTAAGAAATTAGTGTTACTGCTGTTGAATAAAGAAATGATTAACACTGCTACCATAGACCTTCTATTTGAAAAGAAATAGTTGGACTGATAAGCGTAAATCAACAGAAACAAGATCCCGAGTTTTCTCAAAGCAGATCAATCGAATGAGTGGACTTCATACTGTCAATGAAGAAAGTCAGCAAGATATCAAAAAGCAACATCAATTCACTCCTATATGTAAAGGCGAAGAGCCATCTCATCAGTCTAGGGAAGATGCACTAGCTGAGGCTGAAGCCAAACTAAATGGATGCCATCCGCAGCTTCATCTATTTGACTCGACAGACAAACAAAACCGTCGTTTATCAGCACCTAACGGTCAGACATTTCAGTCTCAGGAGACTTTTTCGCGCACAAAGGTCGATCTAAATGTTCGACACCGTCACCTCTCACTCGTAAAAGCAATTGATACTAATCAAGGAGAATGGCGTACACAGAGGCCCAAGTCAATCATCGGTACCATGAACCGACTGTCTACCAGCAGTAGCATGTTAGATGGTGGTCAGCGCAAACCCTTGTTTATTTCTCATTTCCCTTTTTCTACTGTGGTACCACAATTGAAGTCAAATACGCTAGTCAGTGGTACACTTCGTGTTAACAAACGCAATCGTTCAGATGCGTATGTCTTTTGTGATAGTCTAAATGCCGATATCTATATTTGTGGTTCTCGGGATCGCAATCGAGCTCTGGAAGGCGATCATGTAGCTGTCAAGTTGATAGAAGTAGAAAGAATAATGACAGAGAAACATGAAAAGGAAGAAGCTAAATTGGCAAGAAACAACGGTTATCCAGTCATTCGAAAACCTGATGAAGAAGACGAAAAAGAGATTATTTTTGGTGGAGAGCAAGATGTAGATCAATTCACCCCTCGTTACTGTGGTGTAGTAGTGGCAATCCTAGATCGTATGCAGAAACAATCATTTTCAGGAACACTTGGATTGACACGACCCAACACCAAGCGTTCCTCATTTATAGATGAGCAGCAGAACCTACCTCGCATCATCTGGTTCAAACCAACGGACAAGCGAGTACCATTGATTGCCATTCCTGTTGAACAAGCTCCGCCAGGATTCATAGAGAATAGTGAATCATTTGATAGTCGATTATTTTTGGTAAAATAAGGCTTTTTTTCATCCAACCTATAGGTTACTTATAATTGTATGGTAGGGCTCTGTCAAACGATGGCCAATTACTTCGCTTCACCCCTTTGGTGTGTTGGAAAACGAATTGGGCAGTGTGAAAGATGTTCGAGTTCAACTTAAATCCATTTTGGCTGACAACAATCTTGCTTGTGCACCTTTTCCTGAATCAATTAGCAGAAAAGTACCAACCCATCTGTTAAAGCAAGATAAGATAGAGAAAGAAATCGAAACAAACGCAAGGCGTGATTTCCGGTCCGTTTCGTGTATTACGATTGAGGATCAAGAGGGCTTTTTGGACAACGCTCTGTCTATAGTTCGGTCAGAGGAAGACCTGTTTGAAATAGGCTTGCATGTGACTGATTTAACTGCATTTGTTGAACCAGGCTCTGTGCTGGATAAAGAAGCTAAATTAAGGGGAATGGATGTATACCATACTATTCTGGAAAAAACACCCTTATGGCCAGACGTTCTTCGTACTGAATGCACTGACCTTGTAAAAGGCCAAACTCGTTTGACGTTTTCAGTTGTTTGGACAATCAATCGAGCAGGAGAAATTAGCCACACATGGTATGGCAAATCAGTGATATGTTCTGAAGATGTCATGACTTTGCCTGCCTTGAATACTATGATTCAAAACGCAGAAGAGGATAGCTTGATGCAAAGCATGCTTGATATAGCACAGTCTCTACGTCAACGCCGACAAGCATTGCTATCCCAGCCACCTCAGATGGCTTTCATTTTGGACGATCAAACTGAATTGCCCCAGCAATTGATAACTGAAAATCTCAAACTATGTTCAGATCTTGTACTAGAAGAGTTTCAAACACTAGCAAATAAGCAAATCGCACAAAAGATTTGTCAGCATTTTCCTGATCATGCTTTATTGCAATCTCAATCAGCCCCTAACGAGCATAAACTGAATAAGCTAGTAGACTACCTTGGCAGGTTAGGTTATGCTGTCCAACCCGAAACTCCCGATGCATTACAGCAATTTTTGGATACAATTAAAGACGTGACAACAAAATCCATAATTACAGCATTAGTGATGAAAACCATGAATGCACCCAAGTATTTCTGTACAGGCGCCTTAGACATCAGCCGATACCATCACTATGGCATGAACGCCCCTTTGTATACTCATTTCACTTGTCCTACCAAACGCTATGCAGACACGATAGTACACCGTCAGCTTGAGGCCGCTTTAGATCATCATCACGACTTCTCCTATTTCATGGATTTTGAGACAATTCAAAAGACAGTTCAACAACTGAACGTCAAAATGCGAGCTGTAGAGCACGCGCATCTACAAACACAGCATCTGTTTTCCTGCTTGCTTCTCTCAGACAACACAAGACAAGTAACCCACCGTCTGGAGCAGGCTGTTGTAGTTGGAGTTCAGGAAGGCGCGTTTGATGTGATTGTGCCTAAATTTGGAGTGGAGCGAAGGATCTACACAATCAATTTACCCTTAGTTAAAGAGCGATTTTCAATAGATCAACTTGAATTGGAATGGATTCAGGGAAAAGCAACAATTAATCAAGAGGTCGAGTCAGGTTACTCCTATTCAGAAAGTTCTGTTGCTATAAGCAAATCCAAGCAGCGTGTTGTCTGCATTTTCCCTCAGCAGTCAAGACAATTGATTCGCCCATTCCATCCCATCCAGGTGGTAATTACTGCAGATCCTGCTCGTAATCCACCTTTAATTCGTGTATTAGCTGCAAATCCCTTCCTGTAAACGTTTCACTCCATTTTTTTTTGTTCCGTAATATATATTTATTTATCTATATCTATATTCTATCTCTATCAAGTCTCTTATTCGTTGTTTAAATGCATTTCTCTAGTTTCCTTTATGATAAGTGTCCTTAATCGAAAAACAGGCACACTATTGTCGCTTTTGATTTTGCTGCAAAGAGCGAATAGTAGACTCGAAAAAGTCTTCATCGGTAGAAGTATGGGTATGTTGAGAAGAACGATTGGGAAGTCTGGATTGATTAGGCAAAGTAGCATAGTCAGTGACGAAGCTTCTTGTCTTTTCACTGATATTTTGAACATAGCCATTCATATTATTACGAAGATTAGGGTCATTCCATTGAGCTTGAGCTGGCTTGACATAGTTTTCATTGGCATAACGACCAAATTCACCTGCATTTTGAGCAACTACTTTGACACCTTCAGTAGCTACCTTACCAATTTCTTCCATGCTGTGAGATAAGAAAGACCAGCCCTTACTTAATGCTTGCATGGGATCATTCATGATGTCCTCCATTCTGGGTGTACTTGCTCTTGAATTAGATGTATTTTCGACTAATGAAACAGAGGTATGTCAATAAAGAACCAATATTGGCTGAGAATGAAACCTACATGCTGGATTGCCAAAACCAGTGAATTTACCACCTTGATTAGGGGGAAGTGAACTAAGTTGTATATTGAGTCCCATTGTCCATTCTTTTGAGCTTGATATACATATAACTTACGCATCTCTGGAATCATTGAGTTGGCCTAGATTAGCGAAGTAATGTTCATTCTTCTCTTTATGACTCACTAAACCACCAGCACTACTTTCGTTTGACTGATTTGACATGGCTCTTGTGTTTGTTGTTTTAGCTTGCGATGTGACAGTTCGAGTTGAAGAAGCAGCTGTCGTTATAGTAGAAGAAGATGGTGTCCATGAACGGCCCTCAATTTCAGCAGCCAACTTTTTTTTTAGAATAAAAATAAGTCAAACCATCAAAGCACAGTTTAAGCAATATACCTTTTCCTTATATTGAGCAGCAAAACGGGAATTGTACTTTTGTTGAGGTGTCATGTTGGATGAATAGTCCGATTGTGATTCGAAGAATGCTTTCGCCTTCTGATTACCACCCATCTAATAAGCGAGGCGAATAAGCCTGTGTCCTTTTTCTTTACTGACTCAAAGATCTCATCAGACTTACATCCATCTTCTTCAGCTGATCATCAAACCATTTGTCCATAGTGATAGAACGAACAAAACTAAACAAGAAGCATTAGGGAGATGGCGGTTGAAAGATCCTCTCAATACAATCAGACCTGATGTGAACACCAAATGATCTATGAATACCAGAACAATCGAGACAGATGAAAATCCCATAGCTTACACTTGCCCATTGAGGGTGAGGTGCAGAACAATCAAAACAGGTGCGGTTTTCAGGCCTTTTTTGGATCTCAATTAACTTTCGCTTATATTCTGCCATTGTCTAACAAGGAAAAGAGAGAGGGGAGGAAGGGGGGAGTGACCACGGTTAGGTAAAATGAAAGTGCCTCTTTTTTTAAACTTCAGCTCTCAAGATACTTGATGGGAAAATCTATGTCTCTTTTCTTCTTCCTCTTCAAGACGATGAGGAGCAACAACGATATTGGATAGTGAACATAGTCCATATATGGCTTGCAATGAAGGTATATGCGCCAGAGTCCCACAAACCAGGAAAAAGAATTTACTGGCTGTAAGAGGAGACTAATTTAGTTGTTAGAATTTAGTATCTCTAATCCTTTGATTAGCTGAAAGTAAATGTTTCTGTTACATGTGGTACAGATTAGTGTTCGCTAGGAAAAAAATCTCAATGAATTTCCAAGTATGATCTATAGCAAAAATTGTTGATTGGATAGTGTTGGATTTTAACGCCCATATTATTCATCAAGGCTTTTTTTTTGGGGACGAAGCAACTGGTGTAATTAAGGCAGACAAACTATTTCAATATTACATCATGAAATTCACCTCGCAATTTTACGCAAAGCTTAAATCAAAAAAAAAAGAGAAGGAAGAAGACTAAGAGGATGATATGTTTCATTACCAAGTTGTCTAACGACTAACCAAGTTTCGTTATGTACCAATTAATCAAACTCGAAAGAGAGAAAATAAAGCCTTTTTTTTTTTTTAGCAAATCACACCCATGGTTTAACTTTTTTTTTTATTAGGCCAACATTGATTTGTGCATAAGAAAAAGTGATTAGAGCGGTCCAACATATTGCTGTAGCCAATTAAGATCTATGGCACCCAAATCTTTTGCATCCAGAAGAATATCATACACCAAGTTCTTTAGTGTCTTGCCTGCATGACGACCCATAGTTTGGCTTGTTTCCATTAGATTCTCCAAACGCTCATAGAGCTCATCTAATAAAATCAAGTCAGCCGCTACTTAGTGTTGCACGTATTCAAAGTTACCTTCTAGACGATGATAATGTGGTTCTTCTTCATCTCCTTCTGTCGAATGCTCTCCCAATCGCCTTTGGTGTACTTGATTTCTGTTCAGATTATAATGCATATGATGATGATAGTTACTGTACATACGATCTGTTGAAAGAAAAGAATTAATGATATCTGGTGGGTGTCTTCTCCAATGGGTCGGTGATGAAGATGATGAAGATGTATATGAATGAGATGGTGAGGATGATGGAGATGATGACGAGGATGATGATGTAGGAGGTGGTATCGTAGTATTGGTTTTAGATGTGGGTATTGTGTGTGATGCTTCCAGCACATTGTTGATCAGACGCTTGACTGTACATTTAAAAGATCGCCTTGCATCCAACTGTTGAAGATAGGGACAATAATAAGCAAACATCCAAATGACATGAGCAGTAACCCATTCACATCGCTGTATCTTGATATGCGTTAGCCGTTTGCATTCTCTACCAATAGATTCGATTGCTGTTTCAATAGAGATTTGAACTTGAGTTAGTCCTGGCTGAACAAAATGTTGTAGTGTAGAAAGGTATTCGCCTGTTTCTACTACCTGACTATCATGCAATAAACTAGTGGACGATAAGTTGAGATGTGTGATATTTTTGCAAGTGTTAGCAACCTGAATTAATGATGAGGTCGATACAATGATATAAGGTAATCCCTTGACAACAAAATCGTGTTCTGTTTCTGTTTGGTTGTCTTCCACAATGATCTGATTACGGGTGATTGTGATGGTCACATTTCTTGCTTGCGTCGAACTAGATCCTGCTTCTGGAGATTCACTGTTGGAAGCTGTATCTGACAACCTTCTGTAAAATTCTTGATCTTTTTTAGTATCTACCAACAATCAATTAGCATGAGCTTCTTTTGCAAACTCTTTGTTCTGACATCATACATACCTATTGATTTGCCCGAAGAAAGATCAATTGAGCGAACCAGATGGCCATAAAAGAAAGACATGCGTTGCCTTGTCAGAGTAAGAATGAATGTAGCCCAGCGATAAGTATCCAATATTTTGGGATGTCCATAGAGAATAGGTGTAGCACAAAAGAGCCACTCTTTGCACACCAAAGAGGCAGCATGAAGTGAAGTTTGAGAATGATTTAGATAACTCAGCACTTCAAGTAACAATTCTGGCGGCAAAGGAAATGCATTTTTCTCTCTTGTGACTAAAGGCATTCCATAGCATTGATGATAATTCATTCGTCCAAGAGAGGGATAAGAGGTATATAAGCAATTCTCCTGTAAAGCAATAATAGATAATATACACGCAAAAGAGGGAAAAAACGACAGAGAGAGAGAGAGTAAATTATGAAAAAAAAAATAACAATAAATAGCACTTATATATACAAAAAAGCTAGCAAAAAGAAAGAAGCTAGATGAAAAAAAGAGAGAAAAAAAAAGAATTAAATGGAGTTTCAATCATTTTAAGTTTCTTTCGAAACCGTATTCACCCTACGCAGCTTAATTTTCCTTAAGCTTATGATTAGCGTTTGTGTTTCCTCTCCCTCCTTCAAGGCAGTCCTCTACCTCCCTTCTTTATGGCGAAATCCTCATGATCTGTTTGTTTTAAGGGCCTCCTTCTTCCTCTTTTCTGTACAAAAATATATATATAAAAAGGGAATCGGCTTCACCTTTGATCGCTAAATCATGCAACTGAGTTTGGTGGACACTGATTGGGCATTTCCATACTCGATTTCTGCCTTGTTTGGAACTATCCTGAAATTCAATTTCTACAAATCATTTAGCGTCAAATCAAGCTTGTCTATTACTTGTCACCGCATATAGCGATACACATGTGTTCAAATAACTGTAAAAAAAAATCGAATCGACCTAAAAAAAAAAGGTGCAGAAAAAACTCAATTCGATTTGTACGAAACTGGAACAGAGATCGAAATTTCAATGAAAACTATCTCTAACAAGTCTGTTTTGTTCTATTCTTACTAGAGAAGGAAAACACATTTGCCAAATTCAGTTAAGCTGTCAACATCAAAGTTAAAGTGTATCCTAACTATCCAACTCGAACACTAGATCCTGACTCAAAATGTTTTCAAAGATTCCGGTACACAAACCAATAGGCTGGTATGAGCATCACACAGCTTTTCCGATGAAATACAGAAATGAAATAGTCATTCATTCATTGGGTGGTTGCATTTAAAGAAAAAAATACAGTTTTGTTTAATTAAGGTTTGAAATTTACAAATATAGAAAAAAAGAAAGAGATAGAGATATGTATAATACGAATATGTCTAGCTGTATGTACAATTAAAAAAAAAAAGAAACTAAACATGAATCAAAGAAAGGTATGGTAAGATGACTACAGGAAACACGCGCATGTAGATTGCGCATAAGAAAAGGAGAGGATACAAATAAAAAGTCTACATCAGGAAAAGTTATCACCAATGGTATAAGGAATGGGCAAGAGCCAAAAAAGTATTCAGCCTAAAAAAACCAAAGCAATCACGCCATAATGAATCGAAAGAATAGAACCCAGCTTAGGCAACAGAGTCCAAAGTAAATAGTACCATAAACGTAGTTTGATCGCAATCGAGTTAATGGCTTAGGATTTTTTAGCTTGTTCTCATCGCTTTGATGAGCCTCTCTTGCGCTTCTACTCAAAACGGAATGATAAATTGTTTGATCCAAAACATGAAGTACTAAACCAGCAAACACAGCCAAAACGGAGATAACAATGAAGAACTGAATGACACCATTGTAACCTTTGTTGGGATCAGCATCTTGAAGCAGCCCCGTAGCAATGTCAAACAAAGCAGCACCAATGTTTGTGCCTGACTTGATTAGGCCCATACCTGTGCCCACCAATGACAAAGGCAAGATCACAGGAACCGAGGAAACCAAGCCAACAGGTCCCAAAGATAAACTGATACTAAACAAAAGCATGCCAAACAAAGGTGGCAGAGGAGTGAATTGAAGCAAAAGCATAGAAGACAACATCATCAGGCCACTGCCGATCATCATCCAAGTGCGCTTGCCAAATCGATCGACACAAACACCAAGGAAGGGCATCAAAACAACAGGCAATATTTGGGCTACACTGGCAGTAGCTGCTGCATGAGCGTCGCTGTAAGAGAAATGCATCTTGACATATTCACTATTGATGTGCAAGAAGCAACCCCAACCACCACCTAGTAAGAGCTCCATACATGCAACAAGCCAGAACGAATGAGGCAGGTACATCAACTTGGACCAACTAAATGTCTTTTTACGCTTGATCACTTCCAATTGTTTGCGACATTGAATGCTTGGGTTTGATACAGTACGAAGAAGTCCGATATAGATAAAAGTAACAAGCATGGAAAAGATACAGAGAGAAGCTGAAAACTAATGTGATTGTGCTTTGTTAACTCAGCTATCTTCATTCTCATATCTAGTTGCCTTACCCATAACCCATAACCGTACCACCCAGTCCAGTTTGCAATAGGAACTACTGTTGCTTGAGCACAGAAAGACGCCAATCGACTGACTGTCAACATCAGAGCAACAACAGCAGCCAAACTTCTGCCCTTAAACCATTGGCTAAGGATAGTTTCTTGTACAATGACAACTGTCCCACTTCCGATACCATACAAGATACGACCGATCACCATCATATAAAGACTTTTGAAAGAAGCAGAAGTGGCTACAAGGATGTTACCAGAGGTAATCAACAATGTAGTAATAAGGGCGCCAGGAATAGTACCGAAGGTATCAATAAAAATGCCGCCAATGACAGGCAATATAGTATTCACAATGGCTACACTTGACTGAACAACGCCATATTGAGAGTTACTGATCCCAAATTCCTAATTGACAATGGCAAAAGCTTGGTGAGTACAAAGAAAGAAAGTACAAGAATGTGCTCATTTACTTCTTTTATTGTGTTCTTCATAGCGCCTAGTGTATGTGCTGCAAAATGACTTCCCACTAAAAAGAATGATATAACAAATCAAGATACAATACTCGTCAATAAAATGATTTCTTTTATGCATCAGAAAATTACCTGCGAGAAACATGGCACACATCAAGGCAATACACTTATATTCCCATTTCTGTTCGGCCAAAAAACAATAATCGTCGTCGTTAACAGGAGGTAATTTACTGCATGCTTTTTGATCATTCTTGTTTGAACAACATGCGCTCTTCAAAGAACAACACGAAGGTTTCTTTCCATCATCTTTGAGCGAGCAGCACGAAGGAGGTGTGTCTTTGGGTAATAAAGGCGTTTGTTCGTTCATAAGAGAAAGGAAGAAGAAAAAAAAATATGTAAAAGAAAAAATTCGCACCGGGGTTGAAATCATGATGAGTGCAATGATATTTATATACTAATCATTTTTAGCATTTGATTGGACCGCCCATCTGAAATTATCAGATTCATCTAAAGTAGTACAGTTTCAACTAATACAGAAAAAACCTATCTTATAAGCATTGCTTTCTTTTTTATGCTCTCTTTAACCCTTAGAAAAAAGAAAAAACTTCGCTTTCTGTGTCATTATATCTATAGAAATTTGCTAGATTGTGTGCATCAGAGTCATAGAAGCTGACCTGAAACTTTAGAAAGGAGTATATGACTATCAGAAGATGTGTGCCAAATCAATCTGATAACGAAAAAAAAAAAGAGTTTGGTCTCCGAACAGCACGAGATGATAGATAGAAAAATGACAATACCTTCTTGTGTTACGAACAGGCATCAACCTGCATTTACAAATAAAGAACTGTCAAGTTGCTGTAGGTAGAAGGAACACTCTGCAAACAAAAGAGAAACATGACAGAAAGTTAAAGTACAAATTTACAAGAGAAATGTAGCAAGATGGTTTTCGAAATGCGATTCTAGCCTGAAATCAGCCAGACCGTAAAGCTATCCCAGAAAGTCAGAGGGTGTTTATTGTTCCTTTTATATTTCTTCTTTTGGTAATATAGGAATTGAACAGAGACAGATCATTTTACTGATCTTTCTAAGAACTATGAGAAGAAAAGACCTATGAAACATCTCTTTTTACTTGCAGTAATAGTATTATTTGTCAATACATTATGCAGCCACCAACATAGTAATATTGTAATATGAAGACCAAGGTATTTGCTATTGTTATGACAGCACCTATAAAGGGAATACAACTATGTAGAGTCCTCTTCCATCTGTCATTAAAAGTAGCCTTGTGATACCTTAAGAAAATTCCCGGTATTAACCAATCATGTCGCTATTTCTCTTCTATTCCTTACCCTCAGCCTCAACGTATTCAATTATTGTAGCCGCATGATCACATTTTTTTAAGAACATTGAACAAGATCATTTTGACAATGTCATTTGTATAATAGTTGAATCTTTTTATTGTTATGATGACATAATCTGTCTGTATTTCTTTTGGTCTTCTAACATGGCCAAGAACACATTATAACGGCGCTGATAGATTTGTTGGATTTCCTGATTGCTGTCAGGCATGACAGTAGCACCTGCTCTTCCCATTTGAACCATTATGCGCCAGAGATCATTGCCAACGAGACCTGAAGCCTTTGCTCCCAAGAAACCTGCACCAATAACAACGGCACCTTCAATAGACTCAGGCATTATAATACGACATTGCGTACTATCAACCAAGATTTGCATAAACAGAGCACTCTTACATAAACCACCTGACATACAGAGTGTGTCAATCATGTATCCCTGTGCATTCAATGCTTCAATGATGTGTCGTGTTTGACAGCCAATGGCTTGCAATGTAGCCAAATATTTTATAGCTAAATCATCCACACTCTTATCCAAAGAGACGCCGACTATACTGCCACGCAACGAAGGATCAGCCAGGGGGGATCGGTTGCCATGAAAATCAGGGTAGATATGAAGATGTTGGGTGAGATCGGCCAAGTGCTTTATACGGCGCTCCTTTTGAAGTGAATCAAGATGCTGAGAGAGAAATGCATAGAGATCAAGCGATTTGTCTTGTGCTATCTGCTTTGCTTCAGCAAGAGCTGGATGCGTATTCACCATGAAATCAATCAGCTGTCCTGTTGAGGATTGTCCGCCTTCAGCAAAATACATATTAGGAACCATCACAGATCGATAGGGTCCCCATACACCTGGAACAAATATAGGCTCTGGTGACATGGTAATATGGCAACTGGAAGTACCGCTGATAATAGCCAATCTCTTGGGGCCATCAGTCTTGAGTCCTTCAATAACTGCTTCTTTTTCTGTCTCGTTCATTGTGGCTCCCAAAGTAGCAACGGCACCAGCATAAGCATCAATAATTGCAGATCCAACAGGTGTATGAGGGAGAAGGCCCAGCTCTCTGGCCGCTTTAGCTGATAGGCCTGAGCCGATAGGATCACCTGCTTCAAGCACTTCTTGACCACCTAACTGAACAAAGTCATCGGCTATCAAGCAGTCCAATCCAATGGCACTGAAAAAGCTAGGTTCCCATCCTTGACCCACCAATCGTGGTAAATAAGAACATTTGCAAGTCAGAGAACAAGTAGATCTCACAGTCGATCCGGTTGCACGGTATGTCAAATAATCAGGCAAATCCATCAAATGACCTATCTGACTCCATTTCTCGAATGGTAAATTTTCCTTGAGCCACAGAGTCTTGGGGATCTCCATTTCAGGACTAATCGTATCGCCTACATAGCGCAAGACAGGATGACGAGTTGCATTAATACGATTTGCTTGGTCAATGGCACGATGGTCTGCCCAAAGGATGATGTTGTATTCATTGTTAGTGAATTGGCTTGATATGTCAACTGATTGGGGTAACCCTTCCTTATCTAGTACAACCAAGGAACAAGTGGCATCAAAACCTATTCCTTTGATTTGTTCAGGTTGAAGCTGAGAATCTTTGAGAATGTTGCGAACACATTTCGTTATGCTGGACCAAATGTTATCCGAAGATTGTTGGTAAATATCATGCTTTGGGTTGTGAAGTAGAATAGGCTGGACGTCCAAACAGACAAGTCTGCCCTGGCTATCAATAATTGCTGCACGGGCAGATCTAAACCACGATTGAGATATAACATGTAAGATTTATGCAGAATCTGTAGGCTTTAATAGTATACATCAAACTCTTTACCCTGTGCCCACATCAATACCAATGAAATAATTGTCCTGAGATGCCATTTTATTATGAGAAAATACAGGAAAGAAAAAAAGGGGAAAAGTTTACAGTGCTTACGGTCCCAAATGGCGGATTTCAAAAATCATTTGGCGGTTTCCAAAAATCCAATTGGCGTAAAATAAAAAATCAATAAGCGTAGAAAAAAATATCCAATCAGCGGTTTTCAAAATGTCAATGAGCGCATACCAAAATTCCAAATAGCAGACTTCCACATTCTAAAAGACGTCTCTTTTACTTTAAATATTTTCAAATGAGCAACACGCATAGATTTTTTTTATTGAGGACGGTCAGGGCGGAATAACTACCGAAGACGGTGCAGAGGCCATGGACTACATTATCGAAGAAGGAGAGGAATTCAATCTTCGAAACTTGACTAATCTAAGTGAATATAATGATTGTCAACCT
>JAIWNI010000104.1:0-100184 GCA_025331435.1 Choanephora cucurbitarum | reverse complement strand
AATCTTTATAAGCGCGTCTGTTTCTTTGGCTTACCTTGTCAACATGTTGACGACATTCCCATGGCGAGTCATGCATCATCACTCATTGCCCCATTATGCCAATTTCAGTAGGTTCATGTTACTGCATCTTCGAGATCTTGCTGCCAGAACCGTAGTTTGGCTTTGCTAACGAGCTTTGGTAACTTAGATACTCTTCATGAATGTAAGAAAAAAGAAGAAAATTGATTTTAATTTTTGGAATTTATTTTTTTAGCGTCGCCATCTCAATATAAAGCTTTTGCTTCGAGATGACTCTATAGACTATGCTTTGTTCTCATACTTCAAGGTCTATGTTCCTTAGAGGAAAAAAAATCAAATCAGCGTTGAAGCTTTAATTTCGCTAGTGTAAGGCATCCACTTAGACATAGCTCTCATACTAATTATGTATCCTTTATAGTCAGTCACAACTTTATCCACTATCATGATCAATCCATCAAAGATCAATTTAAAAAAATCCTTAGTTCCATGCATTGACTGTTTGCTATACACTTTTGAAGTTTTTACGATGTGCTTTTATATGAAACTATCAAATGAAATCCCTACACCATCGCTAAAAGAATACCATTCTAAAAAAGCTACGAGGATGTACCTATATATATACATATATAACACCCGATTTCAATTTCTGTAAAATAAATCCACTTCATTAGCCCATTCCAACAAATGGGCTTTCATTATAAGCAATCTTAAATAAGCCTTTTATGTAAGGATATTCTATATCCTATCATTCTTTGTATTATGGATACAGCACAGTAAGAGAGTTAAGCGGAGTAAAAGATAATTTATTTAAAATATAGTCAGATAGTAATATATAGCACATTCCCCCGTCGAGTAAGAGAAGGTGTGAGCAGTGTAAGAGAATAGTTATCGTATAAAGTTAATGTAATTAACTAGAGCAAAAGATTGCTTTCATAAACGGCTTCATAAGTGAAACATGCATATTTTTCAATACTTTTTTGGACGCTTTGTTTTCAATATCAAAACGAGTTTTTGACAACACAGCTTTGATAACATAAGGGCCCAACCAGTCATAAGCCAGTTTTCTTGGCTTGTTAGGAGTAGACAATTGCATGTTGAAGAGCATCACTTGATCACCTGTCTTGAAGCCTTGGAATTTCTCTGGATCTTCATATGTGTTTATTTCCTTGTACACCACTTCGAATGCTTTGTCCAAACGTTCTCGAAGTTCCTTTGCAAAATGTAGTTGAGGAGTGTCTATACCACGGTAGTGTTTTGGCCAGTTGAGTTGATCTTCATCCGAAGTAGCACAAAGAGAAGTTCTAGCTTTTCGACCATGCACCAACTCGAACGGACTTGATTTGATTGCTGAATGATGCATATTGTTGTAAACGAATCTAATCAATCTAAGGCCTACATCCCATTTGCTTTTTATCTCTTCTTGTCTGCAGTAGAGTAAAATCATTTGCCTGAGAGTTTTCATGAACCTTTCCACCAACCCGTTAGAAGAAGCAACATACGGAGAAGAGAAGATCAATTCCATACCAGTGAACTTGGCCAATTCTTGATTGAATTCAGAAGCAAAAGAAGTACCATTGTCTTGTAAGCATAGATCCGGCATACCATGTCTTAGAACAAACTGATGATAGAATACTTGTGCTAATTCCATTGAGTTTGTCGATTTCAATGGATAAATTTCCACATAACGAGTGAACGTATCTATGATCACCAAGGCATTTTTGTTATTGTTTTCACTTGTAGGTAACGGTCCAAAGTGGTCCATAGCTATTTTCTGGAACGGATACTCGCCTGATGTTGACGACATTGGAAACTGCTTTGACTTGTTACCTTTGATTTGCTGGCACACTAGACACGCTTTGGTAAATTTGCTCACTTCTTTGTTCATATAGTGGAAGTAAATCTGAGCCTTCTGAATCGCCTTACAAGTTTTGTTTGCGCCTCCATGACCTGCAAATTTTGAGCTGTGATAGTGTTGAATGATTGAAGGGATCATGTGAGAAGGGACAACTTTAGGGTGAGAGAACCTGCCTTTGTTGTTGTTCTTGCATAGGATTCCTTTGTGTAAGTGATATGTTTCGTTCGGCTTTTCCCCGTCTTGCAGATTCTTAATAATAGCGTTCAACTCTGCGTCCTTCGCCTGTTCGGTAATCCACCACGAATCCTCAGACCATAGTGTTCCAGGAGCAATAGCAGATAACTGTGGTAGTGGATTACGGGACAACATGTCTGCAACGACATTACGATGTCCAGCAATATACTTGATCTCGAAATCAAAAGCTTGTAGAAAGAGACACCAACGCCATAACCGAGGTTGCTTTTCCTGGTTTGTATTCAAGAGCCATTGAAGAGAACTATGATCAGAATAAACGATGAAGTGTCCTGCTTCTAAATAGATCTGGTGTTTCTTGATTCCCCATACGATAGCCATTGCTTCAAGTTCGCGAACAGAGTAGTTCTGTTCATATTTCGTCAAAGATCGCGAAGAAAATGAGATTGGATAGAGTGCTCCATCGTCATCTCGTTGGCAGAGATTGATACCAATTCCTGCGGACGTAGCTGCATCACAGTGTAATTCAAATGGTATGTGAAAATCGGGTTGTACCAAAGTTGGGAGCTCAGCTAGTCTTGCTCTCAACGCCTCAAACAAATCTTGTTGTTCCTTGAACCATTCAAAAGGAGTATCCTTCTTCTTTAATCTACGCAAAGGTTCTGCAATCCCTTGATAGTTACTAATGAATTTTGATATACACCACAAACGCCAAGAAATCTTTCCATTTCTTGAATATCCTTTGGTACTGGTATTGCCAAAATAGCTTGAATTTTGTCAGGGTTAGCTGATATACCTTTGTCAGAAACAATAAATCCCAAAAATTCTACAGATCTCAAACCAAAAGCACATTTATCCTTGTTAATGGACAGCTTAGCTTCTTTGATTCGTAGTAAAACTTGTTCCAAATCATGCAAGTGTTGTTCTGGTGAGATTGAGTGTATGATTACATCGTCCAAATACGCAATTGCAGTTGTGTACTTGAGTGGGCCGAGACCCCGATCCATTAATGATTGAAATACTGCTGGTGCATTCTTGAGACCAAATGGCATAAAGTTAAATACATACGTACCGTTGGTAGTAACCAGAGCAGTCTTTTCTTTGTCGCTCTCAGCAATCTTGATGGCATAGTACCCAAAAGCCAAATCAATTTTCGAGAAAATAACAGATTTCCCCAATGATTGCAGCGCCTGATGCAAGTGCACAAATGGATATTTGATGGTCTTAGTTATCGAATTCAGTTTCACGTAATTTCCACAAGGACGAATGTCTCCGTTAGGCTTAGGAACTGCTGTGACATTAGAGCCCCATTCCGAAAACATGACCTTGGTGACGATTCCATTTTCAGTCATTTTCAGTCAACTTTTCCAATTTATCATCGATTTTCTTCTGTATTTCCGGATGATACATTCTTGGAGGTGTGTAGACCGGTGGAGAGTCGCCTGTATCGATTGTAAATTCGATCAAATCTGTTGTATCCGGTTTGTCGTTGTCCTCCGGAATGATTGAATCGTACTTGACTAAGAGCTGATCCACTTTCTGCTGAATGTCCGTGTGACACACTGAATTAGTCAATTCTTGTTGATGAGTTGCAAATGATACTGCATGCGAATTATTGTCGATACGGAGTCCAACTACTGATTTGTCGGTGTCTACCACTGCTTTCCATCTCTTCATCGTATCATATCCAATAATCACCTCTCTAGCAATGTCATCAATAATGTGTAACTGAAGTGAAGTGTTGAACATGTCTAGTTTGACTAAACCTCGAGTCTTATTGACATTTTTGTTGACATCTGTGTAGAGTATAACCTGTGACCGATCGATAGGTAGTTTCAACTTCTCTGCTACCTTCGTTGCAATACACGTAATCGCTGAGCCTGTGTCCCACAATGCACGTATTTTCAAGCCAGCAATACTTAAAAACGAAATTGGTGTATTGGAATGTTGAAAATTCACATGGTTAATACTTGCTTGTGCCACGATGTTATCAGATTTGCGTACTCTGATAGGTGAATCTAAATTAACTTCTCCAGCAACGTCCGAATAGTTTGTATACTCCATCGTGTTGACGGAATAATGTTTATTATTAT
Organism: Choanephora cucurbitarum; assembly: GCA_025331435.1. Taxonomy (NCBI): domain Eukaryota; kingdom Fungi; phylum Mucoromycota; class Mucoromycetes; order Mucorales; family Choanephoraceae; genus Choanephora; species Choanephora cucurbitarum. The sequence goes on along the minus strand of JAIWNI010000104.1, from coordinate 96,026 downwards.
TGGATTTATGATTATTTTGCTTAGAACAATCAATCGTTCGATGTAACTGAAAGCAATGTCCACAAACGGGTTCACCCCTCTTGTTGTATAAGCGAGGAACCTGTTGTCTTGAGGATTGTTGAGAAGATTTGTGGTGGTTCTGTCTGTTCCATTTGTTGTCTTTGGAGTCTTTTTTTGTACTGTTACTTGTATGGTTTCTTGTTGTTATGTTTACCATGACCAACAGCTCCAATTTCCATAGGATCATCAGGTACTATTTCTGGTGCCTCTAAAAGTTTTGCACGTACTTCTAGATTGATAGCTTGATTGATCAACTCGGCAAGAGTCTTGATATTCATGGCTGCAACCAACGAAGTTAGCGTCAATCTAGTATCCCTTTGATCCAAGGATTGTATGAAGAACGAGATCTTGGTGTCCTCTGTATACTTATCAGAAATAAGACTAAGTAAATGTTCCCATTTTGCTGCATGTAGTTTAATGGATTCTTGAGGATGCTTTTTACATTGTTTCAGTTGTCGAAGCAAAAGACGATTCTCCTCGTCCTCGGCCATCGCAAAACGACTGAGTAGAGCCTCTTTCAACAGAGCAAAGTTAAAGCGAATAGATACTGCCAATGTAGGTATCCAACGTTGAATTACTAAAGGTAAATATTTAGACAGTTGTGAAGCAGCATTTTTTAAACCGTCAATTCTATGGACTGCTGCTTGTTGTTCGAACTCTATCATCCAAACCCGAAGACTATTGTCAAGTTGGTATGGTTCGATTGGAATTGTTTTGGCCTTCTCATGAGCCAAGTACTGCGAGAATTCCGTAGTCGTGTGGAGAGGTGCTGTGATTTCTCCTGACATAGTTGTATTTTTTTCTAACTCGATTGGTGCTGTATGAAACGACGTAGTTGATGCTACAGATGAGAAACTAGATCGTCGGTTTTGTTGTAGTTGTGTTAACTCCCCCCAAGAAAGAAGTCGTGATGTTGGTAAAGAACGTGCGCTTTCTGAATAACGACGTTGACGTTTGTTAGGAAACAAAAGAAATGGATGTTGATATGACCTCTTAATTGTTGCTAGTTAACACTGGGAGCCTCACCATGTATTATGGATGCAGCACAGTAAGAGAGTTAAGCGGAGTAAAAGATAATTTATTTAAAATTTAGTCAGATAGTAATATATAGCACATCTTTAAACCTCTGACGAATCATATTACTCATCAAATGCCTTTCAGAGTATCACTATTCGTAAAAATAAATACGGAATTGAATATTATTGGTCAGGAGATACTTATTCTGTAAACTCTAAGGCCTTTGATTAGCTAGAATACGTCTCTTTATGGTAACAGATGTTCGAATCTCCCACTTTTACACACCACCTTGATGCAAATTACTCAAATTTTTTGAATGTCACCAACTACAGATGTCCCAATGAGAAATCTGTGTTTACGAATTTTTTTACTCAAATCTACGCACTCTTACACACTTAATTTTTTCCCCATGAGCTGTAGTGTTTCACTGCGGCGTACTGGATTTGCAGATACATATAAAATAATTTGTCTGTGCAAATGCTCCGACATTTGTACTGTCAGCGAGCTGCATACGGATTTTTATGTAAATACATATGCGAAAATTTGTCTGTGCAAATATTTTATGTATTTACAAATGCCATTCATATCGGCGACTCATTACCTCCCAATGTCTATTCTTCATTTTAGGCCACAATATCAACAATAGAATGATATGAGTGAGCAGGTTTTATGCGCTTAAACGGCCATTATGGCAAATAAGATCACTCAATAACGATCGGATATTAGAATAATAATGGAGGCTTCTTTGATATTACAAGCTAATAGGATTCTTTTGTTATTTACTACTCTAATTTTACATTTATTATATATGGAAACTTCTTTAAGCTTTGCTTTTGATTTGAGGCTTTTATTTTCTTGACGTCGGTAAGAGTTGAGACCATTTTGGATTAAGCATTGCAACTTGAAAAGAACCTGATTATAGTCTTGAATTCTTGAATTGCTTTACAGATAATAGCTGCTTTTTTGATTATCATAAGTGGAATGAGACTTATTGTAACATGATGTGATCTGCATAAAGAAAGAAAATGGGGTAGTATTAGAAAGAGTTTTTCAATTTTGTCGCATATCGTCTTTACTACTTTCTTTACCTTTTACAACAGAGCAATGTTGATGAAAAGCGTAACCAAACAGCCATAGAATTAACAAAATAGCCAGCAGTAGAAAGCCAATTGATGATGACTACAGACGAGAAGGCCAATAAGAAATTATACATACGATAGAAAAAGATCTCTATGTTGAAAGAATAGAATTCATCAAAAGCGTTGTTAGATCTAAAATATCTAGTTAAAATCAAGCCAAAGAGTTTTTTACCTGATAATTTAAGTAAGATGGTAACAGAATCAACTGATAAAATGTAAGCAGAGCATAGTTTAGACATAGCTTAAATTCAGAGGTAACTATAAAATACAAGGTTAATACAAATCATTGTCATCAGGCAGTCAAGATATAATTTAGGTTACAGACTATTGCATTACCCTAAAGTTGAGAAGCTGTTTCGACCAGATCTGACCACCTAGAGCTACACTACTCGAAGGCTAAGGCGCAAAGCTGTAAAGTTCAGTTAGTCATCGGAATTGTTTTGGAGTAAACCATTGAGTGGTAAGAATAAAAATGACATTTCTCACCATCAAGCAAAGAGTAATCACAATAAATAATTTTTGTTGATTGTCCTAGTTATACATGTATACATAAGACATTTGGCATAGTCTCCTTGTACGACATGTTCAGCAATATATTTTTATCTTTTGTTCTCTGTATATTATTGCTTACCATCTAGTTAAGAAGAAAAGAAAGAAAGAAGAAAAGCTACTACGAAAAACAACCCGGTTAGTTGTTCGACCAGCCACTGATGAGAAAAAATTAAAATTGCTTAGGGTTGATGCCTAAAACCCATCAAATAGCATAGAATGGTTTAGGACTGCTATTTTTTGATATCTCACACACATGATGTAACAGCGTACATTATAATAAGACGTAGATTAGTACACAAAGAACCTTTTTCTGTTTCGTTTATTATCTTCGTGTTCTTCACTCTCGTGATTATTATTTTCTAAATATTGTATAGGATTTGAATTCTATATGTGTGTGCTTCTACCGGGCTTTCTTTTATCGAGTTCTTGATAAAACTTTGCGTCAGGCCAGATGATCTTGTACTTCAAGTCATGATTGCTGAACTTTACGTAGCTTGTTATTGTGATAATATGTGTCACATCGCATACAACAACTTTCTTCGTTTCATTGGGGCCAAAAAGAGTGACCGTTGGAACCTTGAAAGCGTCTAAAGAACAAGTTTTCGCGATAGACACGACTGCCAAGAAATGCAATCGGCCCAAATGTTTATGAGCTAAATAGATAATCACCTCACCCGTGAACCAAGATGGAAGTCGGCTAATATTACAGGTAGAATTAGAAACATATTTCAACGAACACCTCAGTTTTTAATCTTACCATCCTAGTTCTACTGCTTCGAACAAAATGATATTATTCGCTCTTTTGAGCTGGGACTGATATTGTTTATACCATTTCGATTGCAAGAGAATCTGACCATGTAGAAGGCGAGCAGCAAACTTGACCCTAGTATCTACTGTCTCACGTTCGGCAAAAGACCGCAGATAGTATCTTTCAATGGCATCAACTATAACGCTAGAAGTAACACCGAAAACGTCATTGTCATTTTCAAGGTCAAAATTCTGGAATTTTTCCCGAAGTTGTGGGATGCTGTAATCATCGGGATGATCAAAAAACTCGCCAATGGATGCTTGTCTAGGCGGCAAAAGAGAGTCTCGTATGGATTGCGAATTTAGTTGCTTGAAATAAGCAAGTCGAGTTAAGATGTTTTCATTTTCTACTTGTGGTCTAGATTTCGATTTTGACAGATTTGTGTACTTTTTGATCGTACGTTCTAGAGATCGACACGAATAGTGGCGCAGAGGACCTTGTTGACGAATCAACTTCTTGCATATGATATGTCGTGAAGTGATTGTTCATTGTCCAAACTCTCACGTTGATTCTTTGATGCTGCATTTCGGATTTCCAAAAAACGTTCCCATCTAAAGAGTAAACTGAGAGAGAATCATGTTAATGGTATGTGCATGATAGTGATAAAGGGATATGAATCTTACTAGTCCCATATCAATCAACTCGTCATGACTAATATCTTTCTGCAGAGCAATGGAACAAGCATTCACCAAAGCCATCAAGCCGTTTCTTGCTTCGACATGCTTGAGGTGAGGGATGACCATAGCGGGTACTATGTAGAGCAGGTATTGCTGCCAGTCTACTGCACGATAATAGCCTTGTCTATGATCAAAGGAGTACTCGAAAACCGAAGAAGACGTAGTTTTACTTGAATCTATCCATTTGCCTAGGTTGTGCCATAAACTGAGTGGGTGAGTATTGACCACCAATATCAAATGTGTATTCTGATCCATTCAATGTCTTGTAGAAATCAGAAGTGCTAGGATTGATAAGTTTGTATATTAGGTGGCCCATTCCATGGCCAAGCATGTGGAGCTTCGTCACCAAAAAAGAAGAAACTATCAGTGAAGGTCGGCAGGGAAGTGAAAAGAGTGGGCACCTTTTTTATACCATGAGCCTATAATATATCAAGTAAGTATATGCAACTTTCGCTTAGATTCAAATTAATACGCTTACTTCATCTCCATTGATTAGACTTTCGGGTGTACGCATTTCGCCATTGTCGGGAAAGTACTTGCCATGACTGGATATGGGGATTGCCGAGTAACCCATTGACAAGCAAACTCGGCAACCAAACGTACTCGTATGACCAGCGAAGACCATCAATTCGGAGATACCCGGAATATCACCAGTGTCACCCAAAAGAGCAACGTTACCTCGGTATTTCTCAACACCTTCCTTCATGATGACTAGCCCATTTTGGTACATATCTTGGATTTCTTCGACGACAGGCTGTAGGTAAGAAACAATATCTTTAGGCTTGCCGGGGCACACAGCTATTTGTATCATGTTCTCATCCTTGTGGAGCATATCTTCATGGTTTTTTCTTCCACGAAAGTTGATCCATTCTTCATGGAAGAATCCTTTCATTCTCATCCATATATTCTCAATAGGATTGAGATCTGGTGATTGAGGAGGCCAGCATAACTTCTCAATACCATTGGATATTTTCCAACTACTGGACTCTTTTGATGTGTGTGGTCGTGCATTGTCTTCCATCAAAACAGCGCCGGGAACACTTCGATAAAAGTCCAGCAACACCGGTTGATAGACATACTGGATCATCTCTGCAGATTTCACCTTATGTATGGGGAAAATCACCAAACGCGACTTCCTATCACCACAAATAGCACCCCACACCATGTAGGTAGTCCTACCACTACTAAACGATGGTTGCACGCATTCTGGTTTGTATCTCTCCCCGGGTTCTCTCCATACTTTTACCTTCTTCGGATCTTTACCAACCTCAAATGAAGACTCATCAGAGAAAATGACCTGCTTCCACTGGTCAACTGTCCAATCCTTATGCTGTTTTGCAAAGTTGAGCCTCTTTGCTCTGTTCACATCACTTATAAAAGGTTTTTTTGTGGCTACCCTACTTCTGAGGTTCATCTCATGAAGTGCCTTGGAGATGGTGAGGGTGGAAACTTTGGTAGGTAACTCCTGTTGGAGTTTCATAAGTGTTCTAGTCCGGTCTTGCTTCACAGCTCTCTTCAAGATAACCTTAACTCTATCGTTGATCGCTTTTGGACGTCCAGAGGCTTTCAAAGAGTGAACGGTACCTCGAGATTCGAAGTTGTGGCAAGTTCGTCTTACAGTTTCAGGTGAAAGTTGGAGATCGCGAGCTATTTGGGCGTAGGAATGGCCTAAATTTTTGCGTTCAACAATCTTAATTCTTGTTTCAGGAGTCAAGCGAGACATTCTAATTGTTTTTATTTGCAGTTTATTAGAAATAAAAAGAGTTTGTATAGTAATGTTTGAAGGAGGAACCTTCATCAATAGTTTTCGGATTTTGAAATCCCACAAAACTTTCTTTGGGTGACTGTACTTTATTTCAGAGAAAATGTATTCAAGTCAAACTCCATTACTATAATGATTTGCCTATCACAACTTACCGGTGCTGTGGATGAACATTCATGATGAGACAGTTAATCATGACTTGGTGTGCCTTCTGCATATTCTTGAGTTGATAGCCGTCAACAAATAGTACAACACAGATCGTATTTTCGTCGATGTCAGTTGTCTCCAACAATTTTTTGAACTTTTCGCCTGAAAATACATCGCGATAATGCTGGACAGCTGGCTCGTGCTCAGAAATCATTTTGCGACCATACTCGAGTATTTCACTGTTATCATCGTTAGCGTACATGTTAGCCAGTGCACTACCCAAAGAGGTGTAGGCCAGTTGGCGAGTTGGGATGAGATCAGGTAGAGGCATGTCGTCTGATCTGTCCACATCCTCCCGGGCGGCTTCTACCTCTACCTCGTTACAGTATCTAGGTAGCTGGCATTGATTGTTGGGGCATGTCTTCTCTTCAGGCTTGTCAGTTGGATACATATAGCAGCCGTTTTGACATATGTCATGCTTGGTAACGGTTTTGTTGTTTTTGATGATAGTTCTTCTGAAACTATCAGGAGAAGGTACCTTGCGATCTATTGCGAAAATAAAGGTAAGTAACATTAAGAAGAGCTTTGACACGCATATGGGTACTGAGAAAAATTACCATCGTCATCAGCAGGGATAGCTAAGAGTTTGTTTACTATCTTGACAATATCCCGTTAATACCGGCGAGGGGTTTTGGCTTCGTTCAACAAGCACATAAACTGTATTGCCACCTCTTCAAAGGGACTCATTGGAGGTGCTGGAATCCAGTTGTACACGATAGGATTGTTATCTAAAGCCAAAAGGTTAAATTTCTTATAACTGTTATATAGATGATTCAAATACTCTCGGATCCAGTTGATGTTTGCTCTTCAGCGTCGTCAAGTTGGTCAGCACTGACTACCTCGGTCATCTCAACATCGGCCATTACTTGTGCTACCGCATTATTGATGCGAACCTGGTCTTCTTGTTCATGCATTTGGCGAAGGTCTTCCTGAGCATGTTCGAAAGCACAGTTATCGAGAGCAATATGGTCAAGTACTTCTTCTTCAGAGATACAGAGATTGCCACAGAAGTCACAAGAAAACATTTTTGAAGATTGTATTTGTTAAAAGGTAAGAGTGTAGGTGTTTGAGTGAAAGTAGAAAAGATAGAGGAAGAGCATCCAATTACATGGATCATCAAACCTCTTAAATACTATGCGGTACAGTCGAAGAATAATTTGTTTGACTCGGTCCATAATAAAAGTAAATCGTATTGTTAACAGTTAAACACAACCTTTACCTTTTATTCAAGTATGCAGTTTGAGCTTCGTTAAGTAGCTCCTAGTTCTTTAATTTTTGTAATAATGATAGTATCATGATATAGTCGTGATTCATTGTACTAATTCTCATTATGTGATATCCCATGTTGCTTTTGCGTTTTGTTAGGCGTATATCACCGCTCTTTACATTAAATTGACTGTAAATTTCACTAACAATATGAAATTAGCCAGTGTAGTAACTACATGCTTGTCATGATTTTTTATAATTTGATCTGCATAAATTTGGCTACTTGTAAAATTGATTCCTAAGATAAACATTTATGCATACTAAGTGCACTTTAAAATTTGATCAGATAATACATCAAATGTTAAGCAGCTCTCGTGTCATAGGCTTTAAGTTGATAGTTAATAGAAAATCTAAGCTAAAAGAAGAAAAAAAAAACTGATTTACACCATTTTAATTGATCGACAATATAACCAATTTTTATGAACGAGGTGAATACTTTATAGTGTGTTATGTACCATGCTATTCCAGATATACAGTGATTTTGATTTGTTTTAAAGTAATCATTTATTATACATTTGGTACGAAAATAAGTTGGTTATAACCCTGATTACGTGTCGTCAGAATTAAATATCACATGGAAGTTTCTTAACGTAACAATAGTTACAACAAATTGGAATAGTATATAAGACATTCTTCAATTTGTCATGTTGAAAAACAGTATTCATTCAATTATCTTTCTGCAATTTTATAAACATCAAAATGGGAATTAGAGACGAACAAGTTATTAGACTTATCACATCTGTTGAGCAAAACGAGAAATATTTGAAGCAGACTCGCGAGGAAGTAAAATTGCTTCAAGAGCAAGTAAGCAGCTTAAAAGACATCATCGAACGTCAAAGCATCCTCTTGGACAAGATAGCTAGAGGCAATGGTAATCATATCGAGGCTATTAAGTTGATCTCATATCTCATATTGTCAATCTTTTTAGTTGATTTGCATCCAGGTACAATTTCGACTGCCAGCAACGATTCTCTTCCAGCAGCTGCGATGATATCCAAGCCAACTGCTAAGGACTTGTACAAAAATCAGAACACATTCGTTCATCAGTATGTGGTACTTTGTCTCTGTTTGGTTGGGTGCTCGTGTACAACTGCATGCAGATGAAGATCCAGCTGTCAGAGCACCTAAGATTGAAAATGTTGAATAGGTACAAAGAAATGTTGATGCAATTGGGTACCGCTGTGGTAGGCGAACATGATATCATCTTTGGATGAATACGAAAAGAACAGAGTAGAATCCAATGCATTTGAACAGCCATTAGAGCAAAACAACAGCGAACAAAAAATTTACACCTATGGAGAGATACCAAATGAAATTAAAGAATCAGCAAGCAAATCCTTGAGACATTTGGCCGTTGCAAGAAAAATACCGACCAACAGATGTCGAGACTACTGGTTGGAAGAAGATATACTTTCGTATCTGTACAGAAACCGTAAAAGAAACAAGAAGAGTCAGGTATGTGATTTGAAAGTAATATAATATTTGTGATGCTTTACTTATTAGCATTTGATGTAGATCGATAGCCCTTTAGTTTTCGCAAGTCAGCCAGTCTACATCAGACACAGTCTGCATGTCTGTAGACTGGACCCGATATGGGCCCTGTCGATTTTAGGTGATCAGGCTGTTGGTGAAAAAAGACCCATTGAAGAAGAGGACGATAATGCATCCAACATAACCGGATAATTATGCATAGGTAAGGTTGGTTAACATGGCTGACAATTCTTGATAGATATACTAATGATTCTTACTAGAGTCAATCAAGCCATCTTTAGATTGTGTGACCATTTCTTTTTTACCATGTCCTTTATTTCATTTTTTTACTCTTTAACTTTTTTTTTTCAAACTTCATTTACAAGACGCTACTTTTGCAGATTTCGCCTTTTCTTTCTTCAACTCTCTCTCTTCTACCATTAAAATATATATATTGTGCTAGACAATTGACTTGCAAGTCGTTGGACGAACTGTTAGTTAGGTATTAACTGTCATTCACACAAAGTTCACACTTTGAGGATAAACGAATCTTCAAAGCAACTCAAATCATTTTGTTTGCTCAAATTGACTTTCACTAACAAAAACTCTCTTGCATCGCACTTTTTAATAGCAATGTAATTGTTGAACATGTTTTTGAAATCGTCTTCTCCTTATATTGGCACACCTTACTATTATTTCATGATCAATGAATTAGACATCTCTTCATATTACATTTTTTTACTGATTAGGGCTAAGTTTTAACTTATATTCTACTCAAGTTTGTTTTCTCATTAGCAACTTAAGGCAATTCAGACTACACTCTTGGTAATCTTTCTTCATCTTTATGTGCCTCTTTGCTTCATTTTAAACGACGTGTTGTATAAAATATGTGTTCGGTGTTGCATAACTCGTTCATCTTCCGCATGATTTACCACTTTACAGAGCTGTTTACTTTAACTATACAATTTTTATCAGCCAATCAAATACATAAAGCTTCAATTTCGTCACTTTTTTACGGAATAAAAATATAACTCCTCTTTTTTTTTGTTACAAATGTTTCATTCAAAGACTGTTATTCCCCCCAATTACCATTTATAGCTTCAGTTTTAGTTTTATTTTTGCCTCCATAATTAGTCGCTTCACCCCCCATTTTTGCTTCGTGGCAATCCTACGGAGAGCCCGTTGCTCTTTCAGTTGGCTTTTTCGCTGCCTTGAGGGAGAAAAAAAATTCAGCGGATTTTTTGCCTATTTTTTTAATTTTTCAACAGACAAACGACATGTAAAAAAACACAATGACAAGTCATCATCACCGATCAACTTCAAACTTCACGAAAAGCTCTCTTTGAACTCATCTTATAAATTTACCGTTAAAAAAATGGCACTTTTATCATTATTTCACCTTCAAATCAACTTCTAAGTTTTTCCTATTTGTACGAACATATAAATCCATATGTCTGTGCAAATGAAACATTATTTAAGGACAGCCAGCGCGCCGTAGTGAATATGAGAGCTATGTCTAAGTGGATGCCTTACACTAACGAAATCAAAGCTTCAACGCTGATTTGATATCTCTTCCTTTGAGGGAAAGAGACCTTGATTTAAGAGAACAGAGCATAGTCAAGAGAGTCGTTTAGAAATAAAAGCTTCATACCGAGACGGCGTCGCTAAAAAAATAAATTCTAGAAATTAAAATCAATTTTCTTTTTTTCCCTTCATTCATGAAGAGTGTCGAAGTTATCAACGCTCGTTAGCAAAGCCAAACTACGGTTTTGACAGCAAGATCTCGCAGATGCAGTAACATGAACCTACTGAAATAGGCATGATAGGGTCAATGAGTGATAATGCTTGACTCGCCATGGGAATGTCGACAACATGTTGAGAAGGTAAGCTGAAGAAACAGACACGCTTATAAAGATTAGTTGTTTCTGAAGCAAATATAGTTAATGAAATACACTTTAATCAGTGGTTTGACCATACCAATAACCGATAGTTGTAAGGCAATTGCCACCTTGGAACGATCAAGCTTATAGAAGGCTGCTTTAACTAAAATGACCAGAACATGCGTTTGGGCCCACGGTATCAGCATATGCGATGTAAGAAAACAAATATACGACATTGCAAAGAATCAGAGAACACACAAGTGATGAAGATGAGAGTCAACTTAAAGAACTTAAAATTATCATATCCTCAGCATTAGCATGTCAGGAGATAAACATCCACCAGAAGTGTAAGATATGATGACAACCCATACAACTAGACACTGTTTATGGATTAAAAATAAGAGCTGAACTCGATTGTACAAAGTAAGCCGATACTTAATAGAAGCACGTATTTGTTAAGAACAGCAGCTTCAATATAGGAAAACAAAAGCCTCTGAATTTATATTTAACATACCTGGATCTTAATGATAGACAAGTATAAAAGCGAAGCCATACGACTTACAAATAAGTACAAGGGTTGTTTCTCTACTAGCATGGCAACTTTGCATTGGATCCATGTGACTAATATTTGAGATAGTAGTTAGCAATAGAAATAGAGATGAGTAAGACCAACTCTTCTTCTGTAATAGGGATTCAATCTAAGGCATTTTGAAGATAGGCAATCTGGAATACATGTATAGGTAACAGACAACGTATTACGAATTCGAACTAACTATGAGTGAGCAAATATTATAACAAATTGCTCATTTGACATCACTTCATGGATCAATATATACGGAAAAAAGGTAGCCTTTTACTATGCATTTCTAACGGAAGGAAGAAAAAGAAAAGAAAATGAGGTTATGAGAAATAGTTTGATATTTAGTGTGACTCTGGAGGACGAGAAAATATTCATCCACCAATGAGACCCAAAGGAAATTTAAAAGATATGATACTGTTTTACTTTTGCATCGAATTAGATTACGGCCGCAAGTATTTTAGTGCAAGCATTCACACTTACTCAATCATAGTGTCACTTTTTATTCAACACAACTTTTTCACACTCAGGAAAAAGTTGATACAACTTTAAAGACTTTATTTGTATAGAGAAAAATCAACCTGTAATCGTAGGCCAAAAAATTATCCTTTTCAATTGGTTTTAAAAAAAAATGCAGCATATGTCTAACGTCTGCATTACTGCTTGCTAATCAGAAATCCCATTATCGTAACAAACTTAGACATAAAACCTTATTATGCAAAAACTCGTGTCTGTGTTTCACGACATAATCTGTAAATCACAACACTGTCTGTGTTTACAGAGTATATCTGTCACCCCCAACACCTTTGCGCTGTGATGCATGTCATCAGCATAGATAATGTGTTTGATGTTCGGAAGAGAATGAGAGCTTAGCTGATGGTTCACAAAAGAATACCCTTCATAAGATGCATCTTGATTAAACCACAATTGAGTTTCAAGAGCAAAGTTGTACAATATACAGGATATTGAATCGCCCTGTTTGAGGTCTCATCTTTTTGCCACGGTTCGAGAGGATATCCAGCCATTCAAGCTGATCACAATCTCGTTGTCCCAGAACAAGGAGCACACCGAGGAGGTGAAAAGAGTTGGGATACCCAAGCGGCTTGAAACAACTTCTAGATAGCTAAGGTCGACTCGGTCATACGCTTTTCCTAGTCAAGAAGCATACCAATGGCATGTGGAGACTCCCCTGGATTGTAGCAAGCATTTTTCATGATTATTCGAGCAAATAGATTATGTTCCGTAATGAAACGATCAGGTAAGAAGCCAATCTGATACTGATTGATCAGGTGAGAGGCATTGGTCATAAGTCTTTGATTGAGTAGTCTAGTGAGTATCTTGGTAGCGGTTTTGACAAGCCAAATGGAGCGATAGTTCCGAACTTGGGTCAGGCCTTCCTTTTTTGGGAGGTGGGTCATGACAGACATCAGCCATAAAGTAAAAAAAAAAGGGGGAAAGTCAGAGTTTCATTAAAGATTCGAAGCACCAGTGGCTGTAGAGCAGGTTGGCGAATTAAGACCCCTAGTACCTCGTAAGGGAGTCCATCTGAACTAGGGCTACAACGCCGAGGAGAGCGCCAACTGGCATCACATATATCCTCCCACGTGAATGGCCGGATCAAGTTGTCGGCTTAATCATTAGTAAAGTGCAATTCTTGAACAGGCGCCAAAAGAGGTTCCAGCGCTGTGGGATCAACAGGTTCAGGGTCATACAGCTGGTCGAAGAAATCAGCCATGACTGAGGCTTTGTCTTCAGTGCTGGTGACCAGTTGTTCTTTGGAGGAGTTGTATAGAGCCGAAATAGTGCGCTTCAGTTGTCTTGAAGAAGCTAGATTATTGAGGAACCCAGCAGAACGTTCGCCATTTTCACTCCAAAACTTGCCAGCTTTCAGAGCGTCAACCTGGACAATATCAGTCTGAAGACTGCTGATCATTGTCTCCACAGCCAGGAGGAGGGAAGAAAGGATGGCTGTGTTTTTATAGTCTGGCAAAATCCGATTACATTTGGATTGGTATCGTTTCAGCGTTTTTGACCGCCATCGGTTCGTTTCAAATTGATAGGATCGGATATATGCCTTCACCTTAGCTTTCAACGTATCCCAAAAAGCCTGGGCAGAAGAGGAACAGGTATCGGCCAGGAGGTTTTGAGAGGCGACAAAAAGTTCGATGTGGGAAGTGAGGCCCTCCCAAAAGGAAGGAATCCTAGCGAGAAAGGGGCCCGCTTTCCATAAACCGGGACCAGTGGTTTGAATAGCTGGTCGAAAGGTAACAGATAGCAGATCGTGATCAGTCCAAGTAGAGGAGATGTGATAGTGTGAGAGTGGAGGGCTGAGTAGAATATAACATCAATTCAGGTCCGAGAAGCTGAAGTCGAAGTGAAGGTGGGAGTGGGCTCTTACTCAAAGCAATCCATATAGTGCATGTCAAGTAGCTCCAGCCAACTGTCGGTAATGTTAGACCGCTGTGAGGGGTTGAAATCAAAGTCACCTAGTATGAACGTGGGAAGTTCAGGTCTCTAGAGAAGGGATATAAGGAGAGAAGTATCAACTAGCTGCTGGAATAACAGTTGGCGCGGCCCAGATTGGGCAGGTGCGCAGATGTCAAGGATGTGAAGAAGAGGTGTAGATGGGTCGATACCAGAAGCGACCGAGGCGCAAAGGAAGCGTCCGTCCGCCTGAGTGAGAGAAGGGAGGGCGCGTATAGTGAGATTGCGGAAGAGGGAAACAATTCCACAATGTGGAGACCAAAGACTAGAGTGAGTGTTAAAAAGCATATTGAACTGTGCCATAATCTGGGCATCAGCAGCATGAGATTCTTGAAGGCATAATATATCAATTTTTAGGGTGCGTAAGTAGCGAATAAAGGAATTGGAGAAGGATGGGTTGTGCGCTTTGCGCAAACTGCGACAATCAAGAGTCGCTATGTTGATGGATGTTCTAACCATGATGAGTGTTAAAGGTGACGAACGACAGCAACTGGACTACTCTCAGCAGTGGGAGCGACTGTTTGGGTAGTAGTTTGTACATGGGTAACAATAAATTTCTTAGTGTCTGAAACCTGATGAAAATTAGACTTGTCCATAATCCCTTCCATAGCGTAGTCCCTGTCTGTTTTTATCTCTAGCATCTCCTTTTTCCCGGGAGCGGGAGAGATAGAAGGAACATCAGGAATGTCATCATCCTCTTGGCTCGCGAGCGCTTGCTTGATTCGATCCTTCACGTTAAATAAGGCCTGCGTCCTCTCAATAGAGGCTCGGTGAGTCTCTTCCTTAGCTTGCGTTTGCCGCTGTTTGCACAGTTTTTCTGTTCTGGCAGTTGCCTTGGCTGCGACCCCTTTATCCAGTTGTGCCTTGAAGACAGCTACACGTTTACCAGCCGGTGGCTGGGCGCCATAGTTGCGCCTGGGAGAGTCTCTGCTAATGTAATCCGATTCGTTGCAATTGTAGCATTGTCGCGATTTGAGTAGGTCGTGGCAATCCTCCCGACAGTGGTCACCCTTTTGACAGTACCGACAGTAGGGTGGCATTTCATTCCATGTAAGGCGAAGCATTCGCTTACTGTCATTGTAGCCATTGATCTCACGACGCAATGACTCAGGCTTAGTAGGATGGGGACAACTGAAGTCCAAAACAACATTCCCTTGACCAAAAACGATTTGCCATCAAGCTGTAGTGCTGCGTCCAAAACAGAACCAGAATGTGCAAAGCACTTATACTTTAAGTCTCTTAGCTGCAGAGGGTTAATGAAAGGTAATGTTCCACTTTAATGCGTGTCACTTTTGTATCGGAGGGGAGGCTAGGATATCCTTTGATGAGTCTGCCGTCGTCTATTTGGAGTCCATCACCGATTGATCGTTCATACTCAGCGGAGCTTTTGTTTCAAAAGGTCTTTATGAAGCGCCGTTGAAGGTAGCGACGTTCAACTAACAACGTTCGAAAATAGGGAAAATATGCTTCAGTATTGAACGATCCAAAACTGCTTTAGCTTTTGAGGATCGCAAATGTTCGTTATGTCGATGAAAGTACTATTATCTTCTAGCCTTTGAAGAAAGGGCCGGATGCATTCGTGCAAAAGGTCAACATCTGGAGATGCGAATTTAGATGCGGACGAGAAGCCATGAGGTACAGAGCGAGACAAGCGAGGCTTTGCTGCTGGCTTGTATGAGAAGGTTTGTTTCTGAGCTACTTGAGCCTAAGTAAGGTAGTTGTTGCGTCGACCACTAGGTTTGGTAGTGGTCGTGGGCGGATTTAGATTTTTATGCGAAAGAGCTATGTCTTCGTTACTCTGTTTTTGACATTCTCGATAAAATAAGAGCAACTTTTTGCAATATCATGTTAAATATTGTATTAAAAATTCAATTAAATTCGAGACCATAACACTATTCTGATGACGATTATACTATGAGCTTTTTATGCGAGAATTTATGTATCTACTATAAATTTATTGCATCGCACGCTTTGTATCAAACACTTCCAACATTACTGACATCGGAGTGCTATCAAAGGTATGGTGCGAAGCAAGTACAGTCAGGAAAAAAGATTATCCAGAGGTGCTTTACTTTTTATAACAAGCGATATTGATTTAGGGAACGCTTGTGAGGGAACCGAAGCCGTTTCCTAAATCGAGGGATGGCTGTACCTTAGCATGCTTCCAATATGTTGAGAAATGAAAGGAAGAAGAAGGCGCTGGAAGTAAGGCTGCTTTTATGGGTAGAACAAAGCTATTGTCAATGGGCATGCATGACAAAAGGAACGGGAACAATTGTTCATTGCTTGAAAAAGTGGTACGAATGTATGGAGAGATTGATTGGTTTTTGTAGGCTGGGCTTTAGGGAAGAGTAATGGCAACTGAAAACAGTTGATAATAAAAATGTGTAAAGAGAAAGGAGCCAATGTGCAATTTGTGGGGAATCGTTTTCTGATAGTAGCGATCCTATGTATCTCATTTGTAAAGTTTGCTGTTGTGCCCTTATAGGAATCAAGGACAATTCCCCTCTTGATTGGGGCAAATACAATATACGTTTGGCAATCTTTGGGAAGAAACCATGGGTAATGAAGTGGTAAGACATTGATTCTATCTGGTCGAAGATTTTAGCTGAAAGTGTAGTAGTTCGCAGTACATACCAGAGTTTGGATAGAGCCAAAACATTAGCGATGTGTGCACGGCCATGAATGGACATATGTCTCTGCCTATAGATATTAAAGCTAGCCTTTAATTTTGTCAGACGCTCTTGACAAAAAACTTGCATTTGGTCTGTGGAGACTGAAATAGGATAGCCCAAGTAACGTAGGTAGTCGGGAGACTGGGAATCAAACCAATGGAGTCCTGCCTCGTTCGTGAAAAGGTGACTGATTGCAGAGGTTGAAGAAAGACTACCTTATAATGGAAAGGCTACAGATTTGTTGTAGTTTATCAATGAGTTTGAAGCCGCATTGTAGTCGGCCAGCATAGCCTGAACTCCAGTGAACTCGTCAACAAAGTTGATAAAGATAATAACATCGTTCGCATACGCTAACAACTTAATCGGTAGTGTAGATACAGCTGGAATGGAACACGAAGTGCTGTTAGATTGATATACATATCCGGTTATGCTTGTTATAGAACAGTCCTAATCTCTTGATTATCTTATATTTAAATATCCCTTTAACCTCCACAAGACGTGTTCACCCAATGTATTACAAATCTCCTAATTAAGAGTCCTCAACTATTATCCCTGAAGCAATTAGACGTGTATTATAAATCCTTCTTCTCTCTCTGAAGTTTTAATAAAGCTACTAACAGTCTCAAAAAGTACTCAATAGTCTTTATTATACATCATCTATCAAAATATACACGTTATATAACAACGCTGCATTATGTAATACGGATAGCAAAATTGGCTCCAAAGTCAAATTAAAGAGGATGGAATAGATGGCATCTCCTTCACAAATACCTCGTTTTGGGACGATCGATTGAGAAAGAAAACCATTTACATTGACAACGATTTGAGTTATAAAGAAAAGTTATCGAATGGTGTTCTTAAAGGCAGAAGGAAATTCAAACTTTTGCAAAACCTTAGTCAAATACTCAGGATGAATTCAATCATGGGCTTTGTGTTGGTAGAGCATAATACCCAATCAAGAAAAGTTGGGGAGCTTGGCGTCATTCATGATCAAGCGTAAAGTCTGTTCATGATCTCCAATATACCGGCCGTGCATGAAGCCTGCTTGAAAAGGAGATATTAGATCATCAGCGACCATTATTGCTCGTTGGTTGAGCAGTCGAGTAAAAATCTTGCAATCTGCATTTATGAGTAGAATGGGCCTCCAGTTCGCCAGGTTAGACGGATCACCAGATTTAGGCAACAAAACGATACAAGTTTCCAGCCATGAAGCGGGAAATCTTTGGTGTAGAATAGCATCGTTAAAGACAGTGACAACAAAATCTTTACACGCGAGATGATTAATAATAAAAGAAAGGATTTCATGAGGAAGTCCGTCTCGACCTGGATCACTATGCTTAGGTGACCGTCTAGCGCCTTGAGCAGTATCATCAAAAGTGAGAGGCTCTACTAATGACTTTAATTCTTGAGCATCCACGGTTTTGTCAATGTGGGCAAGTAAGTTATCAATACACCTTTTGTCAGTAGGCTCGGTAAAAAAGAGGTGCTAGTAGAAATCAGCACCTACATTTAATTTGCTTTGAGGATCAGTGCAAATCACACCAGTTTTCGGATGGACTAGATGCAAAATATGTCGGCGGAGTTGTCGTGCCATAGCTGTTTGTTGGAGCTATCCAGCTGATTTTTCGCTGTTGTCTAGCCAACGTTTACCAGATTTCAATATAGCAATATCGGACAATTTTGTCTGTAAAAGGACCAATTCTTTTTCAATTGGCTCAACAAAGATATCCAAAAGCTCACAGCCAGCGTAATTGCGATAGCTGCTTTCGCGATAAAAGTTCCTTGTCAACTTGGCTACCAACTTTTTTAGACAGTCTCAATGTGGCTAAGGCGAAAAAGTTGTGGCTGCCAAATGGCGAGTAGCGTACGATTCAATTTACGAATTGATTTCACGGACATAAGAAAAATACGAACCAAGGTTGGGTTTGCTCGCCATAGTCCTTTAATCAACAAAGACAATCCGACGGAATATCGAATAGATAGCAGGGCATAATCTGTCCATTAACGGTTGAGGTACAACACATCACTATCAATGGTGTTATGTCGAATTAAAGGACTGGCAAACATGTAATCAATACAGGTATGCACAGCTTCGGTACTCTTAAAAGTCGGATAGTAAGGTTCTGAAGAAGCTGAATCATTCAGACAGTCAGCCATCCTGGACCCGAACAGCTGTAGTAAATCATGAGGTTGAGCTCCTCTACATGTATGGTGGTTACTACTTTGATCAAAGCAATAATTAAAATTGCCGCTAATAAACAAGTATGTTATATCTGAAGAACTCAATAAAGACAAAAGTCAAAAGAATTAACCAGACTAAAGACATCATTTTACTTATTCCAAAGTGTTACGGTATTTATACTTTTTGTCAAGACACTAGTTTGACCGTCACGGTAAAAGAACAATAATTGATTGACTGCGGTACGGAGCAAGATGACAGTTACGGTGATTCAGTACTACATGAGCAATGCTATTCTTTAAAGAGTAATTGCAATAACTGATCCATTGGCTATTCTTATTTCAATCTCAGCGGGAGTTGAATCTCATCAGAAATAAGCTAGTCCTTTAAAAAAAATCGATCGAGTTATTTGTCATTTAACAAGCTGAAGTCGAATATTTGACAGTTGAAGCCTCATGAGTGCTTAACATATATCTTTCACTGCATGAGTACAACAAAGTAATCCAAGAGATCAGAAATATCAGATTCTAAGACTGTAGTGTACTGATCATATTTTGGAAAAATTCATTCCCTATTGCATCAGTACTAGCCGGTGCCTACAAGTTGAGGATGTAAATAGGATGAAAGGATGACATACCTGGTATGGTAACAGATGCGAGTATGAACCGGCCATCAGCTGCTTGTTTCAAGACTTTCATGTCCAGAGCGGGATGAAAGTTGACTATACCGCAATGGGTTGTCCAGATGGCTTTATGAACTTGTAATTGCAGATTGAAATTGCGAGTAGTAGAATCAAAGGAATAGGATGGAACAGCTGTTTCTTAAAAGAGTAACAAGCTATACTCGAGAGAACAAAGATATCCTAAGAACTAAGAAGAAGAAGAGCGATCAGAAATTTTATAAATAGTTCGACAATTGAGAGAGCCTATTTTTAAATAACAAGTTCTCTCCTCTGAGTAATTGTCACTATTCATGATTAGAGACTGTAGCGTCCAGGACGCTTGGTTTGTCGTCCGTAGCGAGTGCGGTGAGTTGTCTCACCTGAAGAAAAAGAACTTGTATCGATTGGAGGGTAAATAGACGAATTGTCAGTGTCATTCCTGTTTGTGTCTTCATCAGAAGAAGGTGAATTGGTCAATTCGGTTTCCATATGATGTTTATCATCCACAAAGGGCTCCATTATAACATCGATGGGGTGCTATTGTACAGTCACTTTGGTTTCCATCATGATCTCAGGAAACGTAAAGGGGAGGGGCCATTGATTGGAAGAGGATGAAATCTCATCAATGGTGTTGGTTGAAAATGAAGATGATGCAATAGCAGAAGGGAGAAATGCATCCAAAGTGATGTCAGAAGAACCAGTAGAAACATCTTAACGAGGTCATTTTTTATTCGCATTCTAAGATGCTCGAGTACACTTGGCACGAAGGTGTTTGTAGCTCCAACAAAGTGTAAGAGCTAATTATAGGGAAGAGATGTCTCAAAATAGCTGAGTTTTGTTTATTGTCAAACATGTATACTTATCACTAGACACAAAGAATATAGAGTTTCCTTTCGCATTTACTACACTATACATAGTTTGAGTGTGTTTTTGAGCTTAATATTGAATAAACCTACTTCCTCGTCTTATCTTTTTTAACGATTTTATGTCAGCTCCAAGTGGCATCCCTTGGCCACAGACTGGTGGCAGAGAGGAGCAACCAGATGCGCATCCCTCTGACTCCACGATCTCGACATCAGGACAGTACAGTCAAGTATGTCCCTGAAATTATTTTTCAGTCTCTAGACTATGAAACAGAGCTTCGGAGTCGTAAGGCAGCCAACATCGTACACCAGACTTTGATAGCAGGATCAGTTCTTTTCCCTTTTTCTTCAGGCACTTTTACCAATTATATTTAAACCTACAAAGCCATTCAGACAAATATTGGGTCAGTTGAGGGCTTTCAACATCTCAGTGGGTTTACCAATAACCCTCATAAGAGTGAGCTATTGATCGAGGCACGCTTCACTACCGTAAAGGCTCGTGATCGTGCTTTGCAGGTTGGTTTGACGGCTGATCAAGCCACCTCTCTGGGTACAGCTAGTTCAACGGGCGCCAATACAAAATCTTCTGTTCATGTCGCACTGACTTTGTTACATATCCCCAAGGGTGAGGAATTGTTGGAGGGACTACAAAAATCTCTGCAGCACTACGGCAAAGTTCACCAGATTAGAAAACACATCTGCGAGGGTTTCTTCGATGGGGAGATCAGTTTTGTTATCGATACGCAAACGGCTAGCCGTAACTGAGAGGGTACATGAGACCTGCCCATCCAGGATCTCACTCGTCAACTTTATTTCAGTTTTTGAGACAAACATGCTCCGGCTTCATTCAAAGGGGCGGCACCAATTTGCTTTTACTGTAAATAGGCAGAACTCTTCCGTTGTGACTGTCCTAAATTAAAGGATCAGAGTTGTTTTAGATGTGGACAAAAGGGCCATACACGTCGCTTCTGTGCTAAGCAACGAGAGAAGATAGTTGAGGACAAGTCAGATACAGATTTGTTGGACGAGTATATCCAAATCAGAAGGCAGGTGAAAGCCCAGACGGCTCCTCAGCGGCATCAGACGACGGATCAGGTTGCTCGGACAAAAATCCAATCTGTCCACCCTGACGGCACTTCAGCATCCAAGTATGCTCCGGAATCGGTAGCCTCAAGTATGCGAGATGTGGAGCATACCAGCTTGTTGGAATTGTCTGCAGCCATAGATGCTGAAATCCCCAATACCATGAAAGTATACTCGCACCTAACCGTTAGTAATAATGAGCCTGAGTTTGCGTCAGCCTCTAACTCGCAAGGTTTAGGGCCACAATGAGTGATAAGACATTGCGCATAGGTCTTTTAAATGCATTCAGCATTTTCGAAGAATCTCAACCTAACTTGCGTAAAGCCTTTATTATCTATCTCAAATCTCTCTCAGTAGCCTTGGATATACTCTGCTTACAGAAAATACTCCCGGTTCAAGCACACTCCTTTACCGACTCATATTTACATAAATTCCGCACTTTCATTTTCCCTCAATCTTCCTCTCATGTTACATAGCATACAGCCATTACTTGTCTCAACCCTGCTTTGGCTATTATCAATACAGCGACATATCTCGACGGTTGCTGCACGTTCGCTTCAGTAGTGGACGATCAGAACCAATCAGCGTGTTCTTTGCTTAATCTTTATATACCTCCCGCATACAATGAGCGGTTTCTCTTTTGTTGATTCACTTTGCGCAGAGGTCCCTTATTTTTCACAAACTTACGAAGGCGCACTTCCTACTTTTCTTGTTGAAGATTTCAACTCCAATCTCTTAGATTCTGCCTTCCGAAACCATCCTCTTCCATCACCTTGGATGGAATGGCTGAAGGTTATACACATGAGCTGCTTCCCAGAGAAATCACCTACCTTTACTAGGCCTGGAAACAATGCAGTGCGTGCAACAATCGATTACATATTTGTAGACATTTCGTGGATGACCAATGCGCACAATTCATTGTTGCAATCCCCCCACCCTCCTGGACGGATCATAGCCTCTTGACCATCAACTTCTCTGCTGTTGATCTAATCTCAGGTCCTGGAGTTTGGCGTTTCAATCCTACTCTTCTTTTGGATAAACAATTTAACCAGCTACTCACTAGTTCGGTGGATGCCTTTCTGACCCAAAAAGATTTCAACCCGCTTCAAATTTCTCTGGTTAGCACGCCTCTTGACTCTCCATCCCCGTACGTTGCTTCTATAACATTTGAGCGACAGAAGGTATAGGAACAGCTTAAATTCCTACTTCGAAACGTAGCCAATTCCTTTTCCCGCCATTCAAAGTCGCGCACTAAGCACTGCCTCAGTAAACTGCAGAGGGATCGCTCGGCCCTACTAGTTCATATTTCCTCCTCCAGCTCCATTCAAGGTGACCCTATGCAACACTTGTCTCAGATAGATGATGATATGAGACAACTTGTGGAGAAGAAGACATCGCAGTAATGCTTACGGACAGCTACTCGGAGGAAGGAAAAGGAGAAACGGAATAACAAGTACTTCCTTCCTACTTTCCGTGCTTAACAACGGCAACAGACTTTAGAGGCTTAAGGCAATCCAGCTCTGATTATCTCATTCATGATGTTCCGGGAATGCTCAGAGAGGTACGTTCGTTTAATACAAGTTTATACACTCCTGAGCCCATAGATCAGCTTGCGGTAGATGAGCTACTGGATGTAATCCCGCAAACTGTGCGCCTCGAGTCTGATGACCAAGAATATCAGATGGAACCTTTTAGTGAGGATGATCTTCTTCTTCTCTTAAAAATGGCCCGTCTGGGAAAAGACCTGGGTTAGATAGTTTGCCTTTTGAGCTCTACCGAATTTTAGTTACGCGCCATAGAGGGGTTCTTCGTCTACTGCTGGTCGTGCTCTGCGATGCGCTCCATGGTTCTTTTTTTTCCTCATGAAATTTAACTTGAATGATACTCTTGTTCAAGAAAGGAATCCCCACTGTGGTCAGTAACTGTCGTCCTCCGTCTTTGATCAATGTTGACGCTAAGATCTTCACGAAACTGATCTCAAATAAAGGATGGCTCAATCACACATTGATGACTACTTTGTGTGCATCCAAATCGACTGACCCTCACGTTGCTGTTTTGCTAGATGCAGGGAATGCATATGATAGGGTCCATCCACGATACTTGCCATAGGTACTAGTCAGATTTAGCTTTCCACCTTGCCTACTTCTTTGCTTGTGCTCTCTGTTATTTGGAACACAAATTAGTATTAC
Source organism: Choanephora cucurbitarum (assembly GCA_025331435.1). Taxonomy (NCBI): domain Eukaryota; kingdom Fungi; phylum Mucoromycota; class Mucoromycetes; order Mucorales; family Choanephoraceae; genus Choanephora; species Choanephora cucurbitarum. The sequence goes on along the minus strand of JAIWNI010000104.1, from coordinate 72,477 downwards.
ATTCAATGACTTGCTTAGTGCACAGGTGGAGCCTGTTGTATGGGTAAGTGTTTATCAGAGGCAATAATCAAAAAACCAGAAAAGTACAACTAATACTCAACTAATTTATTACGTAAATATTAAACGATCTTTCTTTAGCTAACAAATTATGCCTCTATTTGAAATCTTAGATTTGATGATGAGAAAAGATTTGGTCCATGATGCACAATGTCTGATCTTCAATCACATCTTGTATTATCTATCTCTAAGCAGCTATTTATAGCAAGCCAACTCTATGACTCTTGCATCGGTATACAATTAAAGCATCTTTAGTGTTCCTTTTGGGTTCAGATAAGACCTTAGGTAACATCATTTCAGATCAAACACGTGACATCTTGATTTCAGGAGTAATACAAAATCTCCTGCCAAATATGCAGTGAAGACTTGGTTATCATATGAGACACTCAAATGTATTGCTCTCTAAAATATTTATTCACTTTCTGAGTCAAGGTCAAGAGAAATATGATACAATTCTGTTGTTCTATACAATAGAGCCGTCTAAAGATCTTCGTCAGGGTGACGCTCTGTCTCCTCTGCTATTTAACCTTGTCTATGAGCCGCTTTTGCGGTACCTTCTAGCTAGTCCAGCATTCAAAGGGATTGATATTCCCAGACTCGCCTCTTCCATAGAAATACGATGCTCGCCTCTGGATATGAGCACTCGATATATTGATTCCCCACCAATTCGATTGCTTGCATATGCGGATGATCTTGAGGTATTTTGTCTTCCCCCCGATTAATGGCCCTCTTTACTTGAGGCATAGTCAGTTTACTCTCGTGCTTCTAATGCCATGTGATATTTTGAGATAAAAAGAGACAAAGTAACAGGTAACAAGTATAGGAATAGTTTGAGACTGTTTTATGTATGCCTTTATTCTGAACAAAATAAATGAGAGTATTTATACTATTTGCTATCTACTACAGCTATTACGTCTTTGACTTTCTTTAGTCCATTTACTTTACTATATCAAGATATTACAGAGCTTATTGTGCATTACTAGGCTTGTGCCAAATTTATAAAATAATGTCTTAATGTCATAGTCTAGCAGTACTTTACTGCTTGCACCTAACTTAGTCTATAACCTTGTATGATCCATAGCACTAACATATGAAATCATTCTAGACTAGCTCCATTGATGATCGGATTACTAAATCCATGATGAATATCTTTAATATCCAAATATGCATATCTTCTTTATGAGGATTTGATCTTCAGATGTGTCAAACACCACATGCCAAGACCAATACAGCTAATACTACAGTTGTGTCCTTGAATGGAGCTTCATCAGCTACCTGGTTAGACATTTGTTACAATGCTTGCATTGAGTGGCATAACTCGACCTCTTCTAATGCAGTCACTCTCCTAGACTACCCGTTTTACTCGAGTGATCGTCAATTACCCCGGTTTCTCTCGAAAGTACGCTCCAAACTGTTCGTGATTATACACTCTATTCGGATGCGAGGATTTTCTGTTCGTGATCTTTCAGTAGTGGTCAACTCCCTGGTACTCAGTCGTCTTTGGCTTTTCCTTAGAGTGCTGACACTGCCTCAAGATTGGATAGACTCTGTCAGGTCAGTTTATTATGATCTCGTTTTGTCTTCTAGGCCGAAGCCCAGTCGCAATGCTGTTGAAAAATCACAAAGTCAAGGTGGTATGAATATAGTCGATATCACTGATCAGGCTTTGGCTCTGCAAATAGTCTACCTTTAGCGTCTATAGTCTGCATCTGAAGTGGCGGATTTTCTGACTCCTTGGTTGTTGCGTTTTGTTCATATCAATACTGGTTATCCTACCTTTTTGCCTGTCATTATGAACCCTCAGAGGTTTAAGACATTTTTCAAGACCTGCCCCCTATGTTACAGCTTCTCAGGCTAAATGGCTGGCTCCCTCCTTTAGAGTTGAGCGACTCCTGGTTAGTGCAATGGCTTTTAGACTTGTCATTACAACTTGTGGTCATTAAACGCTCAAGTACTGATCTCCCTCTCCCAGTGGTCAGCCCTGGCTATCTCGTGTCCGGCTTTCTCTGCTATGATAGTGCTAATGCATCTCTTCGTACCAGTTGAGCATACTTAAGGCAGTCACGCCGCACTCTAGAACAACTATTTGGCGTTATAGTGGTACCCAGATTTAAGCATAGCATAAAATTTTTGGAATCGTATGCTTATATTGGAGTAGTCGATATAGGGATATCATTAATATGCATAAAACAGTCACTAAGTATTTTGTATAACTGGATTAAAGCTGTTTGTCATCTTAATATAGCTAATGCTGAAGAAAGAGATGAAGTTTATCCATTTCTTCACGAATAACATTCTTAAAAAATGCCTTACCATCTTCCCGATCAAGTTTACAGCAGCCGAATCCGTCCGTCGGATCTCACTCCCAACCGTGCCCGTAGTTTGTTGCCAAGAAAACAGCAGACTCAAGCTGGAAAAAAGAAAATGCGTCTTACCAATGCTGAAAAGCTTGAGCTTGGCTATCGTTACTATAAGGCCAAGCCCAACAATTCTCAAGAAAGTCTCTGCGTCTGGGCCAAGAGAGAATTTCAGTTGGACGAAGAGCCAACTAAAAGCACCATTCCCTGTGCTCTTTAAAAGTACACTTCTTTGAAGAATTCTCCTGACTATAAGTTGAAAGCCTCCATCAGTAAGGGAGCCAAATTCCCCTTGTTGGAAAGTAAGCTCGCTGACTTTGTCAAGCGTATGCAAGACAGCTCTTTCGTCATCAACAGTCATTCGTTGAAAGCTGAGGCAGAGCGACTTTTGTCGTGAGCGCTGGAGCGATCGGTCCTTGAATCGGTACTCCTTCCAGATTGTAGTGAATTCTAGTAAATTCCGTACACATCTCTCAGAATATATAAATACCCAACTCATCAATAAATAAAGAGACATCATCTTTGTAACAAGAAAATATAAAAACACTCTCTTTATTTTCCTGTGACTATAGTTTCCCTTTTTGATTGAATCCCCGTTACCCTCTTCTTATTTTATGGTGGAGAAGCTGCTCTTTCCCCGCGCCCATACTCGTGCCTTCTGATCAACCTATCTGCCAATAAGCCCTCTCAGTGTTTATCACTTTCGACTATTCTCTTCGTCTCTCATCAGTGTTTATCGCTCTTATTCCTCAATGTCTTCCTCGTCCAACACATCATCGTCTGCTTTCAATTCATCTGCCCTGAACGCCTTGCTCTCACAATTGCTGACTGAGAGTCGGGTTCCTCTCAGCGGCCTGATTTTCCCTTACAATCCTAAGGATAATATTAACAACTGGCTCCTCCAGTATGATCGCCAATGCTCTCGTCTGGGTCTTAGCTCTGAACAGAAGCTCAGACATATCGCTCCCTACCTACCTCCAACTGTTGCCAATTGGGTGTCTCGTTCTCCTCGCACACAGACCTGGTCTCAATTGAAGGAAGCCCTCCTCAAAACTTATGGCGTGCCTCCGGCAAAACACAAACAAGAAGTCCGCCATCGCCTGGAATCTCTTCGACAAGGTAAGATGCCGTCCAGACAATTTGCCGTCGTCTTCGAAGATGTTCTTTTGGATTTTCCCGAAGGCCATTCTTTGGAAACTGAGACGCTCCGCTCAATCTACCTTCGAGTCATGAATCCTGACATGCGCAAGCTCATCCTACCAAATGTTCCTCATCTCGCATCATGGTCTGCCATCAATGAGTCGGCTGTTTCCATCGAGGAATCGGTAGCTCTCGATGAGTCTATTCTTGAACAGCAGTTTGCCAGCCTCTCTCTGGAGGGCCCTTCTGCTGAACGTTCCTCCTTTCATGTTAACTCGTCGCCTGGACCTGCTCCGATGGAAATCGACGTTTTTCACAAGAACAACCGCTCTGGTACCTCTGGCTTCTCTGGTCCTCGTGGTTCTGGCTCCTCTGGTGCGGGCGGTCCGCCTCGGTTCTCTTCTCGTGGAGCCGGTGCTCCACGTTCTACCACCCGGTCGTCTGACCCTATGCGTCTCTGGGCAAGCGATGGTCGCCCTATATGTGGGCATTGCCTCATGGTTGGCCACTTTAGCAAGAAGTGCCGTAACAGGCCCAACACGACAATCAACAACATGGATGCCAATGCTCAGGATGACGATTCTCACGCCCTCGCTCAAGCAACCGTCAACACGGTACAGTTCACATCTCCCGCAGTACAATACGCTGCAGTACCTATAGAAGATGACCCACTCGCCTCGGGTCCTCCGCATACTATCGCAACACTAGATACCGCCTTACCTACTGGAGATTCATCGTCTACACCTCGTATTAACATCACCTTGCAAGGCCATCTAACCTCAGCTTTGGTGGACACGGGTGCCAACATCTCAGCCGTTCGTCGGTCTTTGGTCGAAAAGCTTGGTGTTGACATCGACAAGACGACTGCTGAAAGCTTCACTATCGCTGACAATAGCAACGCCTCTTCTTGCGGCACTGTGCGCATTAGCACTATGATTGAGCCCATCTGCGTTGAACTACTATACCATGTGGTGGACTCTCTCTCACAACCGGTCATCCTCGGGTATCCTCAACTGAAACACCTTGGTGCGATTATAGATACGAGTCGAAACCAATTGCGTTTCCCTAAGGTCTCTTCTGGTCTCTCTTCCGGTTTTCCTCCTGATCCTTCTCCTGTGGCCCCTTCGGTCTGCTCTATGGTTTCCTCTCTACAGCTGCCTGCTCAACATCATGCATACGTGGAGATCTCTGGCCCCGCTAACTCTGCTGCATTCGTCTCTACGCCTGCTGACCCAGCTGGTGAGAAGCTTCTCGCTGTAGCTGCCGGTATTGTCAACTTTGACAAGAATGGAATTACTACTGTGAAAATAGCCAATTTAGATAGTCAAATGAAACATATCAATAAAGGTCAACACGTTGCAAATTACGAGTACTTGTCCCCTTCTTTACAAATATTTACTATAAGCAAGCAGAAAGATAACAGTAGGAAAAGGAATGCTAGTGTTGATTTCTTACCTTAAATTGGCCAGCACCTGTCGCAGTCCGAACGACTAGCCACGAAAGAGCTACTACAAGAGTTCCCCGATTGCTTCGATTCAAAACCAACGACCGCTACGCCGCTGGTGCAACACTCTATAGATACAGGTGATTCTAAACCTCTAGCCCAACCTCCTCACAGAGCATCCGCGGCTGAAAACGACACCATTGATTCCCTCATAGACGATATGTTACAGCAAGGTATCATCCGGCCAAGCAGCTCGCCCTGGGCTTCACCCGTTGTTCTTGTCCGCAAGCACGATGGTTCTCCTAGATTTTGCGTGGACTACCGCCGTCTGAACGCTGTTACTACTAGGGACGTATACCCATTACCACGAATTGATGACACAGTTCATAGTCTGGACCAAGCTAAGGTCTTCTCAACTCTGGACCTCACTTCCAGCTACTGGCAAATCGAGCTTGATGATGCCTCTAAGCCCAAGTCTGCTTTCATCTGCCGCAGTGGTCTCTATGAGTTTGTACGCATGCCCTTTGGCCTTACGAATGCTCCAGCTACCATGCAACGCCTTATGGACTCAGTTTTGGCTGGCCTAAAATGGCAGGTTTGTCTGGTCTATCTCGACGACATCATTTGCTTTAGCCCATCTTTCGAACAACATCTGCGTGACCTCCGCTCGGTTCTGACTCGCCTCCGTCAAGCCTCACTGACGGCCAATCTCAAGAAATGTAAGTTCGCTAATGATCGAATTTCCTTCCTCGGGTATGTTATTAGTTCTGCGGGCCTGCACACAGATCCTGAAAAGGTTCGAGCAGTCGCGGACTTCCCTCAACCTACCGACTTGGAGTCCCTTCGTTCATTCCTTGGTCTAGCTGGCTACTATAGGTTTTTCATCAGCAAGTTCTCTGTTTTGGCTGCCCCGTTGAACGATCTTCTCAAGAAAGATGCTGCCTGGTCCTGGTCCACTGCCCAACAAGAGGCATATCTGGCTCTCAAGCGGTCTCTTCTCTCGGCTCCGGTGCTTCGTTTCCCTGATTTCTTGCGTCCATTCGAACTCCATACCGATGGCGCATGCACTGCAGGTATTGGTGTCATCCTCTGTCAACGTGATCCGCAGAATAACCGTGCATATGCTGTTGCGTTTGCGTCCCGCGCGCTTACTCCTGCAGAACGTAACTATGGTGTTACTGAAGTTGAAGCCCTCGCTATCGTTTGGGGAATTAAAAAATTCGCACATTACCTGACCGGCACTCGTTTTACGGTCATCACTGATCATCACGCCTTGCAGTTCCTGAATCATAGCAAAACATCTGATCTCCGTGGCCGCCTGGCTCGCTGGACTCTCCTGCTACAACAACATGACTTCGATGTTGTCTACCGTCCGGGATCCAAAAACGCTGGGACTGATGCGCTCAGCCGTTACCCTGTCGCTGAACGTGTCTCTGGTTCATCTGTCATTTGCTCCATCCAAACCTCTGACATCGCGGCTGCCCAAGCGTCCGATCCTTATTGCCAAAAGCTACGTCGCAGTTCCCTTCCGGCGGGTTTCAAGACGAGTCTGGTATCCTCTTCTTTGGCCCCCGCCCCGTCTTGCCTGCGTCTCTACAGGATGACTTGTTCGATCTGCTGCACTCTAACCCTACTTCTGGGCATCTCGGTATTGGTCGCACTCTGCAACGGTTCTCTCGGCTCTACTACCTCCCTGGTCTCAAACAATGGGTCACTGAGAAGGTCAACCAATGTGAAGTTTGTCGACGTACGAAGCGCACCAACCACACACTCGGACATACAAGATTGGCTCACTCGAACTCAGCTACACATCCCTTTGATACAATTGCTGTAGATACTTTCGGCCCTCTTCCGCCTTCCCGTCTTGGTAACCGCTACATAATGGTGTTCCAGTGTATCTTCTCAAGATACGTGTGTCTCTTTGCTGTCCCTGAGAATAATGATAAAAACGTGATTAGGTTTCTCTCAAAAATCATTGGTGAACATGGGCTCTTCCGCGTTCTGATTAGTGACAATGGCTCTCCTTACTCGGGGACTCTCATACGGTCTTTGGCAAACTATCTCAAGATTGAACAAAGGTTCTGTCCCGCTTATCATGCCAGCTCCAACGGGTTGGTCGAACGGTTCATGGAAACACTAAAGAACATGCTGACGTCCTACCTCGAGCTCAATCGCAACCAAGACACTTGGGATATACACCTCTCCGAGTTCCAACTCGCTTACAACTCAACTCTACACCAAGTCATTAAGTATACACCCTTCAGTATCGAACATGGTCGTGAAGCTCGGCTGCTAGCGTCTCCAGACTTGGACACCGTACAACTCCCTTTGGGCGAATATGATCTACAAATGAAGGAATTCCTACAACACGCACTTGCCCTCATTCAGAATGAAAATCGAAAGACGCAAACTGCCAATGCTCTGAAGTTCAATGAACACCGCACTCGGCCTGAGCTTGTTCTGGGAGATCTCGTGTTGGTAAACTGTCCTGTTGCCTCTAATGCTGCTCGTGGTCGATCTGGAAAATTGACTCCTCGCTTCCGTGAACCCTTCCGCATATCTGAGGTTCTCTCGACTGATCGGTTCAACGTGGTTGATATTGTAAGCAACCAGACTATGAAGAATGTCCACGCATCTCGTATGAAGCCTCTCTTGCACAATGAGGACATTGCCCTCTCAAACCCCCCGGATGTCGTGAGCGCTGGAGCGATCGGTCCTTGAATCGGTACTCCTTCCAGATTGTAGTGAATTCTAGTAAATTCCGTACACATCTCTCAGAATATATAAATACCCAACTCATCAATAAATAAAGAGACATCATCTTTGTAACAAGAAAATATAAAAACACTCTCTTTATTTTCCTGTGACTATAGTTTCTCTTTTTGATTGAATCCCCGTTACCTTCTTCTTATTTTACTTTGCATGTCGGAGCCTCTCCTTTCGAATGGTGAGCCCATGCTAGCCTTCTCAAACGGATGGTTTGATAGGTTTATGAATCGTAACATTCTTAAATGTCGCATAATGAACGGCGAAGCAAGATCAGTAGACTTAAGTGGTCCTGAACTTGTAGCTCATATTGAAGAATTCAAAGTTTTGATTGCAAACTACGATAGAAGAGATGTATTCAGCTTTGAGGAAACAGGTCTCTTCTATCGTCAGGTCCCTCAAAAACTATCTCAGCCAGAGGCATTGCAGACACTAAGGTTGATGAAACTAGAGTAACAATCGGCTTTATGTGCAACGCTGATGGTTCCAGTAAAGAAGAGGCTTTTATTATTGCCAAATCTGAAAAGCCTGTCTCTTTCAAAGGAAAAAATGGTATTTTGGAATTTTCAATAACCCTTATACCTTACAATATAATCATTCTTCTTTGAAGCTTCTGATCTTAGGCACAATCATTACTATCACAACAAAAATGCTTCGATGACAAAAAGCATTTTTGTTCATTACTTCAGGGCATTTCATGCAAAGATGAAAGAACGTCTCCGCAATGTACTTGTTCTGTAAGATAATGCTGCTGTTTACGATTCCGAACTTCAGCTGTCTAATGTTCAGTTTGTGTATCTGCTTCCCGACATAACATCACACTTCCAGCCTTTGGATGCTGGAGTTATCGCCAGTTTCAAGAAGCAGTATAGGTATGTAGGCATTGTAAGTTGAATATCTTTAAAGCTAAAAGCACATTTGTTATGGTAAAATACAGTATCTTGCTGCCGCCCTCAAGTATTGCATAGCTATGCTAAATGACAATTTGTCCAATGCAGTTGAATGGTCTCTAGGTGATAGGTATAATCTCACTTTGTCTGTAGACCGAAGAAACAACAAGAAGAAGAACTTCTTTTACAAAGATCAGTTTCAGGGCATGCGAGATATTAAGCTTGCATGAAGCCGTGTGTCCTCTGCAACGGTAGCAAACTGCTACTTGCACACTGGTCTCTTTGCTCCACGTAGTTGCTCTGTGGATGACGCAGAAATTGCCAGGAGAGAAGATTCTGACGTTCTTGCTGAAATCAACGAGCATCTCTCTCTTTGGGGTATACATCTCAAAACAGGAGAATAGATAATAGAAGACGAGAACAATGAGTCATGTCATATCCTGGAGACTACAAACGATATACCATGCGATGAAGAAGAAGAAGAAGAAGAAGAAGAAAGTTTATCAACTGTAACAGCCAGTGAAAGAAGCAAACTGTTGATAAACAGTTGTAGAACCCTCTTGGAACTAGCTGAGGTTGATAGCCAGAAAAATGTTTCTTTCTTGAGCTCAATCTTCGATTATGCAAGCAAACTGGTGCAAGAAGAAACTTCCAAAAAAAAAAGCAATCTGATCTATATTCATACTTTAAATTTATCTAACCGTTGCTTATAACATCATAAAAAAATTATAAAATGACTAAAAATCTAAAAAAATATTCTCATCTTCTTGTCTAAAATTTCCAAAATCTTTCGCTTGTCGTCCGATTTGAGAAGCCCAAAAACTTCATTGCAGCCAGACAGTTTGTGGTTAGTGCAAATCTTAAAATCTTATGATTTCCGTAGAGCTCGAGTAAATCTTTTACTTTGTCATGATCTTGTAGTTGCTTGCGTTTGTATCCTTTTTTCTCCAAAAAGGGGTGCAAACAACTTAGATAAAGCGTATAATTTTTAAAAGAGAAAGAGGTTTGTAATGCTAATGTGTGAGAGACACAAGCTAAATCGGTTCTGTATATTCAGTTAGTCAAGCACAATTGGTTTCAAGTCAACATACCTCGAGGGAGAAAAGCCTAAACGCTTTATTTTGAGAATTTGTCGAACTAATTCAGCGTTTGCTAAGCCAAACAGAACTTGCTAGTCTGTTGAGACTTCAAGAATTTCCTCTATTCGCATCCGTAGTCTGTAATTCTTACAGGTGTCAATCTTTTTGTACCTTTTTTTTGGAGGGCATCTGAGATGTTAATTTTGTTATCTTTTTTTTCGTTAAGCATTCTGAACTAAAGTATGTCAGAAGTTACAAGAGTAGTCTTGCAGGGTAAAAGAAATATACTTTTTACTCTCAGACAAATGTTTGTTTGTTCTGATAAAGTTTTAAAGTTCGTGAGTAAAATATGAACCAACCAATTGATTGAACTCTATTTCACCACAGCGCACGGAGTGTATAATTTCTTGTGGTTGAGTGTGTCAAAGGAGGTGAGTTCACACAGTTATTTACGGTGTATCCTAAAGTGAGCACCACAGTCGATTTCTTTAAAAGACTCAGTTGAAATCAGTGTATATACTCCATTTTAGTGGCACTGCACAGTTGAATTAGCAGATGAGAAAAACAATCAAGCAAATTATAATGCTTGATATCTTCGGTTAAATTTTTTCCTTTCCGGTAACAATTATGGCTTAGGTATAGACGAACAAATCAGTTTTCAGTAACTAAGTGATTCCGACTGAGCAAGTTTTAATTATTCATATCGAGATCAATGAAATTTAGGTCATATTTGGTATATGTCATACTTCTTTAGGTCAGATATAATGTATTCTGATTTGTTAATTTAAGCAAATAGAAAAACTTTATTTTTTGTATAAATTGTAGATCCTTTAGGCTACTATATATGGACACCTCATTAGCTTTGTTTCCGGTATTAGCCTTGCTTCCGATCTAATCCGCTCTATAGGTTTGATCACGTTTACCCGAGGGAAGAGAGGAGACTTAGTTGGGTGCTTGTCATCAGAAGAGCATATGTGCACAAAACCGTGGAATCAAATAACAATTCATTCGGGTTGTCTAAAAGCAAATAAATAAAGTACTTTGGTCGATTATGGTATCATAAAAAACAAGATGGGCTTACATTTCGATAAGCTTAAACTGAGATTGATTCACTTTCTATATGAAGTGGGTTGAATTAGTGACGGTAGACGTTTCAACTTTTTCGTTAAACCTAACTACAGCGAGAGTTGTGAGCCATCCCAAAAGCAGCAGTAGAAAGCGCAAGAAAAATAGACCATAAGAGTGGAAGCGATGGACCAGCCAAGCAAACTGAACAAAGGCTTATGTAAAAAAAAAAAGGCCACGCGTGAATGCGGAAATAATTTTGCTACTTTTTTCCAAATAACTTGAAGCAAGATAAATCAGTTTAGTCGAGTCTAGTAAGTTTTAGACCTCAAGATTCAGGATTGTTGACATCATGCAATACCGAGGATTGACATGATGTACCCAATGAGAGACGCATCGGTTGACGATGATGAGATTCTTGAACACTTGAAGTCAAGTTTGGCAGAAAGAAGAACATGAGTAGCTATTTGAATGGTAGAAGTTAGAAAAAAATAATTACACAGCTTTGCTGATATAAAACATGAAGGTTACATTTGTTTGTGCGCTTAGGCAGTTCACTTTGTTCAAGATTGTGAAGCAACATGCGTGATGTCAAGATCAGTGGCATACCCAACTTAGAGAAAGCAAGTAAAAGTCTTGTACAACAAAAATGGACTTCTCAAAAGTGCAACCACAAGATATTTTGACAAGGGTTGGCAAAAAGGAGTAAAAGACAGAGCAGAGGTTATAGGAAATGAGCAATAGTGGGCAAGTGAACTAAAATGAAGAGAGAAAATGATGTTGATTGATTTATGTTAGCCAAAGTTGAAAGAAAGGTAATTCGTGACAAAGTTATGTAAAGACACTCACAGTTGATTATTTGGCCTAAACAGTCATCATCATTTAGAAAGACATGCTTTTGTGGATGAAGACAGCCTTTTGCAGTTAGGATAGGAGTCTAAAAACTAGATTTTGATGTTAACCAGCGTTAGCAGGTGTATCCCAAGATTAATTGTAAGAGCCAAAGATGTACTGCAGTAGAAGATGATGGATTTAGAATGTTTAGATAACAGTTGAGGTTGAACGAGGTTGCTCGCAGTATTAGACTGTCTGTAATTAAGACAGACTAGAGTTTTCAAACGTCTTTGAATGAGGTCTAAATAATTAATTCCATACAATATGCAATCAATTGAGCCAAGAAAAGGAACATTCGATAAGCAGATTAGAGACGAGCAAAAACAAACGGTAGTTTTATCAAAGCAGAAGCAGACTTCATTCTAGTTGACAATATAGTGTAGCATTTTTGTTTTGAAAAAGAGAAAAGCGCTATCAAAAATAAAGAAAAGCATGAGAATATTAAAAGGGCTCATCGTCATTTTGTCACAATTGACTACAGATGAGAACAAATTTTGGTCGTTCACTAATTAACTTTCAGCAAATATCGTCAGAAATAGCGAATGTTTTGGTTGAGCATGAACGGTGTCGTAATGGGTTTTAAAGAGAAAGGAAGAAAGGAGGGATGCTTTTTTAGAGATGTCCTTTTCATTAATTCTATCTAACAATGATATTTGTTGTGAACATTTAGAATTTATATACTGATTACGAAATAAATAATACACTGTATCATTAATACATGCTATATCTGGATATAAAGTCTAGAATAGAAATAGAGTAACTGTAATGGATCAATGTCTACTTCATCTATCTATCTTTTAGATTTCGATTCTAATATTATGCTAACTTGAGAGACAAAATAGATCATATATCAAAAAGACCAATTAGCTCTTGGGACTCAGGCCTTATCGATGTGGATGACTGTTGATATCAGCTATACCGAATCAGGATTGAGGTGACAATGAAAATGACAAGATGGTGCTAAAGATTTTATTAAATTAATTTCTGCCTATCTTACCATCTTAGATCAGCTACGACCTGAGAGCTGAGTAGACTGAATATCTGAGACATGGTCAATGATATACTGTTCCGTATCCTCGATATTAAAGTAGATTCCTTGATATTCTCTAAATGGAAGAATTAGTTCATCCGACCTGAAAGATATAAATACCTAGATAATCCATAGCTATAAACGACATCCGATTTTTCTTTAATAAACTATACAAGTTCTAAAGGATTTCTTTGTTTCATTCTGACATTCACAACAATATTTAAAGAAAGTATAAGAAATGCAAGAGATGATACAAAATATAAGATGCGTAGGACAAACAATGACTGGTTTAAATGAGAAATATTGACTTCCATATAAGGAAATCGATAACTATAAGTCGATTAAAAGAGAGGACCACCCAAATTGTGGTTAAAAACTATGTTTCATATATAATATTTTCCTATTTTTCACGGAAACTAATTTTTTCTCTTTTATTCTTTTCTATAAAACTCTTCTCTTTCTAACAACTTTTCTTATTGCCTTACCACTGTTCTTATTTTCGCTCTTAGTTTTATACCTTTAATATTTTTGTTTGTGGACAATATTTTTATGATGCTCAACAAACTAGACTGGTTCGTGTTTATGATCATAATCTTGACCTTATAATAGTATGCTATAATCATCTTTTTTACCTTTTGTAGAATCTGCCTGTCTGTCATGCAATAGCAATTCAAAAACTACCAATAGTCAATCACTTTACCAGTACTCATGTATCTGTCTCAATTCATCACCACTTTAATATATAAGATAGTTTCGTGCCGCTTACCTCACAGAACCTAGCACTGACATAGACTTCCTAGATGATTATTGCTTAGACAGTCTCAGCTTTTTATTTTCGAAATAGACAGAAGAACAACCTCGTTTTCAAACACTATAGAATTAAATATGCTTCAAGTTTTACGCATAAAAAGTGATGGACTCCACCAACTTAATTATACAATCCATATTAAACATGGTAACCCCAGAAGCTTCAAGCATTGATGATCACAGTATTTACACTTGCCAAATGCCAATAACAATAATATATGTGACATACTAGTGAATCAGAAAACAACAAAACTTTTGAATTGCATGATTCGCGATACGATGGACTCGTCTTTTTTAAACAAAACGAACAACGTAAGTGCCGGTTATATTTTACTATTGAATGAGAATCAACATAGTCGTACTCAAAATTGTTCATCCCTTGATCAAGAGTCACATCTTCTTTTGTTTCGAGTGATGGAATGGATAGTCAGGCTATTCTCGTTGCTTGCTTATGGGCGTGAATGTATATAGCAAAAACAAAACTTGTTACAAATAAACTAACCTATGAAAGCGATACATACAATTGAGATACTACTGTTGGTTTGGTTTTTATCAGTGTGTGTGATAGTTAAGCGAATGAAGACCATTTGCATTTATTAGTCACATCGTTTAATAACCATATAATCGTCTTTAATTAAGATCTTTGAATCTGTAATAATACAATCAGGACAAGTTGTTTATAATTGGTCCATGATATCTCACTATCCCGATCAATCTGATAATAATGTCTATCCCTAAAAATTTATGACCTTTTCACCATAAACAGATTCCTTACTCTCATCCTTTTTAGAACCACTATTTTTCCACGAACTATCTTTTTTTCTCACCACTCTCTTCCTTTTGTTACAACATAAAAAAAACCTAATCTTGACGATTTTCCTACCATTTCCTTACTAACACAATTGCACTGCTAAACAGCCAAAAAATTAAACATCTCAAAAATTCACCATAGTCAACATATAGCTACTTTAAACAGTTCTGAGTTGAATGCAACAATAAAAACAAGCACCTGACTATACAATTTTTCTGAAAACCTCAATTCTTTATTTGTCTACTAAGTTTTTGCACAATCTCACTGTGGTAATACTCTGTTTGGTGCAAAGACACAATCCCCTGCGCTGTGGTGTTTGCTAATTCGTATAGTAGTTCTCATGTTGAGTAGACACACTTCTTGTAACAAGCTATATCCACTATTGGTAGTTTCTAATGCTGAGAATTTCTCTCTGATCAACTCAGTTTAATATGTATGACCTGTCATTGGTAACAACAAACAATAGATATGCTACTAAGCATCTGATTGGCTCATTCTGAGCGGTAAGCGAACACGTCACTAGGAGAGATATGTGAGAGGAGAATTTTTTTCTTTTCACTTTGTTCATACTCTTCATACTCCTCCATCTCTTATTCTTTGCTTTTTACACATGCTCATCTACTAGCTGAAGAGCAAGTCTCTGCTAAGCCGGTCTGACTACTGGGCACATAAGTTTTGTTCACACGACTCGCTTTGCCGTGTTATGTTTGCTATGAACTAGCCTACCTATGACTCTTATCAGGTATGTCTCCAATTTTGTTGAGTATTGCGTTGACTATGAGCCGGGCATTAAGCTAGCATCATACATACTTTTATGTGGCTTGTACGTTTGCCTCTGTGTCTGCCGTTGCTACTACTACTTTTGATGTTACCATCACTCTTACAAGTCTGAATGCCGCACCTGCATTATGTATATACGACCCTATGCCGGCTGGAAACACAAAAGTTGCCAGCTTTGCTCGCAACTATTGTTGTTC
The DNA here is from genome assembly GCA_025331435.1 of Choanephora cucurbitarum. Taxonomy (NCBI): domain Eukaryota; kingdom Fungi; phylum Mucoromycota; class Mucoromycetes; order Mucorales; family Choanephoraceae; genus Choanephora; species Choanephora cucurbitarum. Next base: position 57,160 of record JAIWNI010000104.1, on the reverse strand, counting down.
TACAGAGGTTATGGACTCATCTGGGTCCACTACCACCCCCCGCACATAGATAGTCTATGCATGTGTTGTGTGTGTGTATGCCTGTGTTTGTATCTGTGTGTGTCTGCTGTTATTACAAGAGCTTTGTGATTGTTTACAGAACAATGAAACCCACCTTCAGAGTTGTTTATTGGTCTGTAAGCCATGTGTTAACCGTATTGTTGAGCCATTCCATTATATTGTATTTGTATGAGGATTGTCAAAAGAAAACGAAGCATTGACTTTTTTTGATTTAAAAGATAAGAGACAGAAGGTATTGAGAAAATCATCAACAGCCATTACAAACAACACACTGTTCTACATAAATTAAAAATGTGCAAGTTCGTCTTAAAAATGGTACAGTCATCTCCCGATTTAGGGAACAGTCTTGGTTCCCTCGACACCCTTCCCTAAATCAAAATTGTTCCCTATTTCTCATAGCAATAGCAGGGATTTTTAGCGTTAAACGAACTTCGGTTCCCTCAAGACCGTTCCCTAAATCAAAATCGTTCCTTATATTTCGTTCCCTAAATCGGGGGATGACTGTATTTCGCTCAAATAAATATACCGCATCGTTTTGAGAAAGACCATATGTCTAATCGAAACTTTATAGCCTTTTTCTTTTAGATAATAACTTAGTTGTGCTTTAATTTGTCTCCTGTTGATAAAAATCAAATTCTCTTCAATAGAACACTCACTGCGATTCAAAAATTCTGAAAATTTCCATCACTTCCATTAAATATTCGTTAAATTTCCTGGTTGTCACTATAAAAATATTTTATTTTCTACAGCTATTTTTTAAGTTTATTTTTGCTTTTTGATTTTAAAGTTTTTTTTTCTTTATTGGTTTTAACAGATGCACTAGACACAGATTGGGAGGCATAGATTACGAAATATAAGGAGAAAGCTTAGAATAGAGGTATAGAGTAAAAGGCATAGAGTAAGAGGCATAGATTATAGGCATAGAGTATAGGCATAGAGTAAATGGTAACAAACATATCTGACCTAAGCATCAAATTCCTCTTCTAAATACAATTCATCTTCGAAATCAAAGCAGTATTCATAGTCTTCAATATCAGCAGATGTCCTACTCATTTGTGGCCAGAATAAGTATTTCCTGCCTTCATATTGATCCAATTTTGTTTTGGATTCTATCATAGCAATAGGTATTATTAGGTTATGAAGAGTTACTACTTCAAGTACAGCGCCTCGTGAAGTATAATCGTTGTTACAACTTTCTCTACCATTGCAAAATGGATGGCCAGCAATAGATATTTGAACGCCTTGAAAAAAGTGCACCAGAGCATACTAATTGCCATCGGTTTGCTTAAACAGCAGCAATATCTTACCAGTAGCTGGTTTCGCTTGATTATCCCGCTATATCAAAGCATAACATGAAAGATGGGTCTTTCTGTTATCTTTCGAAAGACTGGAATCAAACTTTCGCCCAGCGTTAAAACACACAGTCTTAGCCAAGAGAATTTCGTCTACAAGGCTACTTTGTTGTACTTGCTTATGCTTTGCTAGATGTTTTGGCAATTGTACCTGTCTATAGTCATTGAGTTTTCCTCTTACAGAAAACGCAGGAGAGATGTCCAGCTCAAGAATTGCTAAATTTTTATAATCTATTAAGGTACGAGTTTGGAAATGGCGGTATGCCTCGTCAATGATGACTTTTTCAGCCGTAACCAAGCTTGTTGTAGATGTCTTGATTGATCTTTTCAATCTTTGAATTCTTCATTCGAGAGGTTTACAATTGATTTGATGCAAATGCTTTGCTTTGAGCCACTGAACGAGATGACTAAGTTAATGCTGATTGACATTATACACTTTAGGGAACATGTGCTCGGTCAAAAAGGATAGCCATTGCTGGACTAGCCGGTCTAATTCAACTAGTTCTCCATCTTCAATTTGTCTTTTGGTTGCCTATCCACATATTTTAGAGATACAATACAAAGCATCAAGCACTGCCTTCACTTCTTCGTCAGGCCTGCTTCTTCCTTGTCTTCGGCTCTCATGTTCTTGAAACTCAATTTGTTCAGCAACCAATGTTGGAACAATGAATTGCAAGAACAAGGATCAATCTACACCACGAATCTTGTAAGCCGGTTTGAGAAAAGGCTAAAAAAGATCCTTCAAAAATGGAAGGGACAGATGCCGTCTGCTACATAATGCAATCAGTAACATTTTACTGATATCTGTGCATAAGTCCAAGTGGAGTGTTGCTCATGATATAGTCTTTGATTCTTCGAGCAATGTTTTAGTCAAACAAGTGAAAAGTATCAATGCCGAAGAACATAGGTGAAAAGAACAATTTCAAATCAATAAAAGGACTTTTTTGTTTAATACCATTTGCGGTGTCTGGTGTAATGAAATCGATCAAAGTACGATCTCTACAAGCTTCTTCCAAATTTAAATGACTATGCAGACACGTAGTAGAACTGATGTATGTGCCTTGTATTGTACATAGTCTACAAGGGTGATAAGAAGAATGGCCTGATAGATGATTTTTTTTTGTGTAAGAATTATTTTATTAAAATAATGATTATAGAGTCACACGTCGTAGTGAGCGGTGCGCTCGGGGGATAAGGTTATTTCAATTTATAAATAGTATTGAGAATGGATGTTCTACTGAATGGTTGGTTGTCTATGACGAAAGCCCAGTGGGCTCGCCAGAGAGACAAAGCTGTGGCTGCGCATAAATGGTGTAGTTGAGAGGTGGAAACGAACTCGACTGAATCCAAGTGATGAAGGACTCGCAATACGTCACCAGACTGAAATTCTAGATAGGGTGCTAAGCGAGAGAGAACCTCTCTCCACACCCGCCACTTCAATGGGCATTCGACGAGGAGATGACTACTCGTCTCCACCGGTATCTGACAGAAACAGCAGGAAGGGTCTGTATCTGGGCGGAATTGTGCAACACTCTGTTGCGAGTGAGTCTTTTTGGGTATAGTACGATACCAAAATGTACGGGTTTCTGGACGAATTTTGAGTGACCAAAAATATTTCCATGCCTGCGGCGACACTGCATTTTGAGGAGAAGGCAGCAGCGAGTGAACATGCAACGGTCGTACCTCCGCACTTCAAAGGGACCAGACTGAAGAAGATCGAACTGCCTTTTGAAAAGGAGTAACGTCTAAGATCCCTAGGGAATCAGGCGGTGATGACAAAACCCGAAGAAGGCGGGCAGAGAAAGGAAGCTGACGATTGACCATCAGTTCTTGCCACAGTTTACCTGAAAGTGTTGGGAACGGGGGATTGTCCTGGCGAGTGAACGGTCGAAAGCAACGCCGAACAAGGTCAAAAGAGAAAAAGTCAGAGACAAGGAGAAGACGGTTGCGCTTCTTGAGAATCCAGTGATCAGCTGGGATAGTCGTAAACAAAGAGTTTAACGGCATCTGAAGAAGAGTAGCCGGACTACAAGAAATTCCAGAAAGGTCAAGTTGATGCAGATAGCGGTCCATAGTTGCGAAGATAGTGTGCGTGTAGTTGGCATGTTCTAGTGAGGTAACAGGCCTGAGAGACGAGAAGAACAGAGAGAGAAGAGAGTGAGAACCAACATTGTAAAAACGAGAGATCGCATCTACAAGATAGGCGTGACACAGAGAACTGGAGTCAGAGGGCCGGAAGGGTGTACGCAGCCATCGAGAAAACAAGCAGTATTGCTGAATTTGTGGATCCAGGAGACCCAGACCAACAGAGGATTTGCTGCGACAAAGATGGGCGTAGCTGATCTTAGGAGTAAAGCCTTTACAAACAAACTGACCTATGATAGATCTGAGCTGGTGAAAGAAGGACTGAGGGAACGATATCACTCGAAGTATGTGCCACAGTTTTGACAGTATCACTGAGTTGACAAGTACTACTCTGCCACGGATTGAAAGGTTCCTGGACGCATATTGGTCACAGATCCTTTTAACCTCGGTGGTAAGATTAGACTCAACCCATCGCCGCTGACGAATGTGTGAAATGACTGGAAATCCTAAATATCTTAAGGCTGTGTCCGAAGAACGGTCATGCCAAGAGTGTATCGAATGGGAGCGAAGCAAAGCCTGCCATTCTGGTAAGGCGTCCCCGTTGAGAGATATGGCTTCTATTTTGTCTATATTAGCTCGGGCATTAGATACCCGTCCATAGGCTTGGAGATGCACTTGAAGTCTTTCAAAATCATGCCTGTCAGACAGGAAAACGCAGATATCATCTGCGTATGCCAGGACCTTGATCGGGGCAGGTGTGACAACCGCTGCAGAAGGTAGTGCAGGAAATGTGAAGCCACGGTAGGTTACGTCTTGGATGATGTGTCCCAAAAAAGGCTCCAGTGCCAGATTGAAGAGAATCGGAGACAGGGGATCACCTTGGCGAAGGCCTCTCTGTTGTGTAATAGGAAGGGAGAAGTAGCCGTTGACATTTATTTTTACCTGATTGCCGAAAAACAGACCTATAATGCTGCGGATGAAAGGCTCGGGGAATTGAAAGCTTTGAAGTGCCTTGCGAAGGTACGCGGGATGTACTTTGTCATACGCCTTTTCCTGGTCGAGGAGAAGAGCAATGTCAGTAGGCTTTTCCTTGCGTGCATGGTCCATGATGGTCGACAATAGAAGACCGTTTTCAGCAATAAATCTTCCAGGCATAAACCCGGTTTGATGCTTATTGATTAACATGTCAATGAGACCACGCATCCGGTTATTGATGATTCTTGTGAATATCTTGGCATCGCAGTTAATGAGGGATATAGGTCGCCAATTCTTGAGTAAAGTCAGATCACCCTTTTTGGGCAACAGTCGCACGCGGATGTCTTGCCAGCTAGCAGGGAAAATGCCTCTCAAGAGTGCGTCGTTGAAAACTCTACAGACCATTTCTTGAAGGGAGGGGAAGCGAAACAGTTCATAAAGGAACGCATAACCAATGCCATCTGCACCGGGGCTGCTCTTCTTAGAGACCACTGCTTTGGTGGCGGAAAGTATCTCTTCGATGGTAATGGGCTCTACCAACAAGGCCTGACCGCTGGCATCCAATACAGGAACATCCACCAAGGAGGCAAAGTAGTCATCTAATTGTGTAATGTCAACATGATCAGTAGCATATAAGCGTGAGTAGAAAGACTCTGAACAGTCTAACATTTGATGGATATCAGTAGATGGTGAGGAGGAGTTTTCATCTCTGAGTGCGGCAATGTTCTGAGAAATAGTCCTTCGTCTGATAGTATTCTTAAGATACCTCACCGAGGTCTCACCCTGTTCCCGCCATCGAACTCCAGCCCGAGTGGCCAGGATGTCATTGAGGTCACGTTGGATTGCTGCTATAGGACGGTCATATTTGAGCAGTCCCTTGGTGCGTTCCTCTATGCTGGGTCGACTTCTCAGGAAAGCATTTCTTTCACTCTGCAGTTGTTTTAGTTTTGTCTTCCTTCATTTGGACTGCTTAACAGCAAAGCCTTTGGTAGTCTTCTTGAAACCGCGTTTCACGTAATCCCATTGGGATTGCGCGTCTGACGCTTGGCGTTTTGCCTTATCAAGGATAGTAGGCAAGTTTTGTAGCAGATGTGCATGGTAGGCAGGTTGTTGTAGGAGTGAAGGGTTAGCCCTCCACATTCCCGGCCCGGTAGACGAGGCACCCAAGGTACAGGTGGTAAATAGAAGCAGGTGGTCTGTCCATTCCGGATGGAGCAAAAGAAGGTCTGCATTCGTAATAAGGTTGGTCAGTTCTTTGCTGACAAAAATATATTCAATAGTTGAGTGGACAGAGTCACTCCTTCTAAAGGTAGGATTGTCGTGTAAATCTTTAGTCCACAGTGCGTTTGTAAAACCATCTTCCAGAAAGGTGACCCAATCCAAAGAGGCTTGTGACGAAACGCATGGACGCAAATATGAGTAATTGATATCACCCATAATAAACAATTTATTCATATCAATGTTCAAGGAGGGATCTTGAATTTGGGATAGTAAGGAAGTAAAGAATGCTCTTCTGTCAGCTCCTGAGGAAGCTGGAGCATAAATGACTAGGACGTGGAAGGCCGGATAGGCATTATGGGGATGAGTCACCCTACTAAGGATGACTCTATCATTGGAAGGTACTAAATCGTCGGAAAGTTGATAGGCTGGTGAGAAGGACATCAGTCCACAATTAGAGGTCCACATCGTTTGATGGGCCTGGAGCTGATTGTCAATAATGTGTTGAGAAGTGGAGGTAATGTGTGTTTCTTGTAAAGCGATAATGTCGAGATCTAAGGAGCGAATGTAACGTATAAATTGGGAGCGAACTTGAGGTTTCTTTTGCTTCACTAAACTATTACAGTTCAGAGACGCGATGTTGAGTAGTAATTGTGGTTTACTACTCATTAACATTGGCTATTCATAAAATCCACTGCTCCGCTGGAGTGTGGATGACTCGGATGACGAGGAGAGGCTTCTTGCATCAATTCGTCCACTATGTCGGCATACTCTGTGGTCATATCGTTGACCTTATCCTCAATTCTATGAGGGGTGAGTCGGGTGGAGCGACGGGTTGGTTCAAGTCGAGGAGCTGTTACTTCGGGCTGAGTGAATTGAGTTTGAGGCAGATCGTCCTGCTGTGTATCTGACTCGATAGTCGTGGAGGGAGTAGTACCTAAAGGAGCAACTGAAGTTTCCTTTGTCTGATAGTCTTTCAATGGCTTACTTACCATTTGAGGGATCGCATCACCTATGCGATCCCTCTTCATTCCAGGAGAAGGTGTGGGTTTAACTGAATGAGGATCTGTTGGAGGAAGATCAATGGGATCCTCCGATACTTTTGAGGGTGGTGGCAGAGGCTGAACCTTGGCGGGTGCTTTAGGAGGCGCTCTCGGACGCTTAGCAGGGGCATCTCTGGAACAACTGGCGGCCATGTGTTCAGGCTCTCCACAGGTCCAGCAGGTATACCTCTGGCGTCGTTGACTACAGTTTCCGATGGTGTGTCCCTCTTCATGACAGTATTTGCAATATTTGGGCATCTGATTCCACACTGCGTAAAAGGACTTATCATCGCTTCCTGCCCAAGGGATTATGTGTCTTAGAGGTGCATAAGGTGTCTCAAGATTTGAATTGCTGATATTGAGGACAGCGTACCCAGTACACATATATGTCTGAGTTTGGGGCTCAACAAGAATGCCCATATCTAGAATCTGTCCATGTTTTTCAAAACTCTCAGTTAAACCCTCCAATAAGTCTTTGTCTTTTAGAAAAGGTAGACGAGACAATCGCAAGCGAACTACTTCCTTGTCACCCTCAATTGCTCTACAAGACAAAATGACCTCAAGATCGTTTAATTTAAGACCTCGGTCCAAAAATTCTTCTACTGCTGGATCGTTGTCTGCAAAATTTATTTCTGCGAAACGTAAAGCTCCAGTTTGTTGGGTCGATACACCCAACCTAGAGGGATACTGTTCAGCTACCAAACGAAGGAGCTCAAGCTTCTTCTCATTTCTGCCGGTCATGTCGATAAAAAGGCTGTTGGCTCCGTGTCCAGGGCGCCAGATCTGCGACTTTTTGATTCTGATGCCGTCGTCAGATGAACGGGGTCTCTCATCCAGTGATGATAGGAGGGACCTGCGTTGGGTTTTGCCTGCGATCTGCGACCATGATCGTTGTGATGAGGTTGTTGAGATGTTGGTTGTAGGTTTGAAGATGGAGCTAAGCCACCCAAATGGTCAGTCTGATTATTATCGGGAAGAACCATGCTGATAGATGATTGATTTCTGATACTGAAAGAATATCACCCAACGATCCAACCAAATTTACCTTGACATGGTAACAATTCTGACTAGCTTGTAACACCATACCGTCTTGCTGCAACTCTTTCAGTTCTTGCAACATAAATGATAAATAACTGTGAATATACTTGGTCTTTGGAATACAAGCAACAGTCTATCAGAATTTTCTTTTCTAAGCCTGACGCAAGAAGGTGTTAATTAGTCTAAGATAAGTATCATAACCTATTTTTTCACAATACCTGTTGAGTTTCGGGTATGTTGAAGATTTGTAGATTAACTACAGTCATGCTATCATTGTTGTATTCATGTGGGTTGAAGCCATCGATAAAGAGTCCAACTGCGAGGTTGTATCTTTCGTCAAGGAAGTTTGTTCTCTGAATCATTTCATCCAGATACTCGCCTTTAAATATCTTGCTCAGACATTCAACACCGAAGAAGTTGGGTTCCTGAACAAAAGTATTGTTGCCAAACAAAGATGCAAATTGAGGAGCGATTTCCTAATTGCGAGTGCTTTGCTTTGGGTCTTCTATGCTCGTCATATCTGTCACCATTACACTTTGGACAATTCTCCCATCTGTGCCGTTCAAGGCGTAACGGCAACCGCGACATTCGTCAACTTCCCTTGGGCGAAAGATCGCCGCTTGCTTGTTTCTTGTGCTTTGACTTTGAGCAGAAATTAAAGGGGGAAGATCTACAAGTATTTGTTGGAGAGTCAAATAATATGATCATCACTGCATATTGTATGCTTACTCTTATGATACATGTTGTACCTTTTGACGAACAAGTCAATCATTTTCTGACTTGCGTTTCCTTCTTTGAATGCCTGATGAACTGCAACATTCTTGGCGTCCAGAGCAATAGTAGAGCTAGTGTCCACATCAACAACGTAATCTCGCTTCACACTAGCGTAGGTTTCCTCCTCTGCATAAGCTTGGCTAATGTCTACACTATCGGTCGCAGGCAAAGACTGAGCATAGTAGCTCTGAATTGCAGGGTCAACACCAGCAACTTAAAATTCCATATCCTCCATTGTACTAAATGATCTGGATTCAAACTCTTCTTTTTCGACTGCAGATGGTTGGTTGTTATCAGCAGGAGCCTCTGACGATGTGGAAGTTTCGGCATAATTAGTAACAGTTCTTCTAGGAAGTTCATTTCTAACAGCCTTCAGATGCTTTCTGTAGTTTTTTAGAGTAAATCTTCTAGAGCATTGAGCACAAAAAACCATTTTGATGAAACTATAAGTAAGGTGAGCAAGTGGTAAAGATAAAGGAATATTAGTAACGAAAAGGAGAAGAAAAGAGATTTCATCCTCTCAACAAGAACATGAATTATATGCAGTAGACCATGTTACGAGGGCAATGAATGCAAAGGAAACTGAACTCAATTAGGATATGCAAAAGCTACTTTGCAATGCATGGAAATAATATTATTTCAACAATAAATAACTTGCTGTCTCTGTAATGCCTACTAAGAACATCTAACTTGTTCTACTTCTATTTGTCAAGGATGAAAAATCATCATATTATAATGGTCAGTAATCAACCTGACAAAAAGCTGATGTTAGAATTCCCTAACAAGCAATCAAACTCGAGAGCTTTTTTTGTGTTCTCCTGATTCACGTATTATAATAAACATGGTATGTTATGCTACACATAGCAGCGTGTAAGCAACTTGTCGATTATTTGCAAGGTATTGCTATTCAAAATGAATAATCATTCGCTATGGTTCACTTTAAAACCCATGGCCATAAAGAATAATACCCTAGCATCAAATCTTTTCTTATCTTTTACTCTTATTCTCTTTTTTAACAACTGTTTTTAATACACAGACTTTTTATCTTACAATATAAACATGCCTAGAACTAAAAGCAACTTAGAAAGCACTCTTTTGGAGTGCATGGAAAAGATTGTTGGTAAGCTTGAAAGGATCGAGGCCGGAGTCGCAGACACCAACAAAAGGGTGCTGGCTTTGGAAGAACATCTGATTGTCCAAAAGCCTCTCCATGAAGAGCCTGAGACCGTCATTTCCTCACCCTAGGACATTGAGCGAAAAGACCGGCAACGCCATCAAGCGAAAGCCCAAGGCTTATGATGTGAAAGAGGCTTTGGGTAAGCTTCTTCCTGAAGTCCCGCCGGAAGAGGCTTACAACTCTGTGCTCAAATGCTGCACTGAGAGGAGTGATGAAGTGATTTTAAGCCTCTATCACGGCATGCCTCCCAGCTGGAAACGTGTGCCTACCACGATCAGAGGCAAAATGTACACTCGAGCCTCTGAGTTAATCCAGCAGATACACCACATAGAAATGGGACTATGTGAGAGCAACTGGATCGTGAAGACACTGGTGGCAACAAGCTACCAAAACAGATTTGGCAACTTGGACACTCCCGAGGCTATGTAAGCTCAATGTAGTAAAACCCTCAACATGTTAATTGACATACATCTTTACTTTTGCCGGAATAATAGCGATAGCGAAGATGAAGAGGTTATACCTCAACAAACACAGAAAAGAGGACTTGAGGTAAGTACCAAACGAACTATTACCGCAGAATTTAGCACATAATGCTCTGTTTTAAAAGCAAGGATCAACCAGAGTCCATGAAAGTCAAAAGAAGGTAAGGCAAATTCAAGAAGAAATAGTTTTACATGATTTATTAAATAGCTTCTATTAGGCAAGAAATTAATTCTTTACTATGATTTTCTTTCTCTTGTACTTTTATAATAAAGCAATCATTATTATATCCAAAGTTATTTATTTATATAAGCATTATAAGAGTGCAATAAGTAGCCTGAACGACCAATAGCGGCCGTCTTTAATAGAAAAAAAGTCCATAAAATCCGGTACATTTATTTGTAAAAAGTCATGAATTCCATTATTTCTTCTGCTAAAAAACTCATGAAATTCCGGAAAAAAGTCATGAAATTCATTATCTACAGATTAAAAAAATCCATTAAATCCATTATCTCTTGTGCTAAAAAATTATGAAATTCCAGAAAAAATCCGGAATTTCCATTTTTTTGGAGTGAGAAGAGTGAAAAATTTCCATTCCAAAATAATGGAAATTTTATGGAGATTTCAGGATTTTTTAAATCGCAGTGACTGAATCAAAATAGATTGGTGCACATAAACAGTAGTACTGTATTCAATTGATAAATAAATTCTACTAAAATTTGATTAGACACTCCAATGCAAAAATAGGTCATATGATTGCTTAATCTTCTGGCTTTATTGGTCAGCGAAAAAAAAATTGGTTTCTTTGTAATGTATATAATGATTGATCTTCTTTTTCGCTGGTCAGTAACAAAAATGAGTACCATACCTGCTCCAAACATCCAGGACATATTAGCTAGTCAAGAAGAACAAATCAATCAACTCGCACTTCTACTCCACCAAAATGTGAGCGCTCAACCCTCGGTAGAGCGATCATAGCAACAACAGCATGATAAGCCTCCACAAAACATGGCCGAATATAAACTTGTTCAGAATTTGCATTTTCTAGACATACGTTTTACTTATATCTGACAACCTTCTGAGATGTTCAATGACCTGATGCACTCCAATGACACCCCTTCCCGAGCAAACACGTAGGGATCTCATTGAAAGATATCCTAGAATGAACAACACAATCTACAATCCTCCTGCATTATTCCCGAAGTCATTCGCACAACGAACAATGGACAACTGAAACAGAAATGATCTTTAAAACACCTTCAATACCTTACTTCCGGTACCGTTCAACTTCTCAGCATATTGACTTTGGAGATTAGCTGCGATTCTACAAACCTCAACGTTCAACGTTACTTGAAAATGCTCGCGAATTGGCGACTCCTCATTTTTAATCTTTCTTCGGAAATCATGGAAATGTGTAAAAACCTTGCGTTTTAAGCTATCAATTCAAACCTCTCACCAAGCAATGCGCCTTCTTCGAGTAACTATATAGTGCCTTTGGATGAATCTCAACGTGCTCTTTCGCAACAAACTGTTAATTTGCAGACGGTCTATAAGGCTTTCCGAATTGGCAAAAAAAAACAGATACCTCACAGACGATTTACGCGGACGTCAGCAATGCGGGCTGAGGTTGCAGCCTCTATCTACAGTCTCAAACACCTCTCACTGCACATGAACACTGAAAAGACCAAGAAGCACCGATATCAATTGACTGGGGAGAGTTAAATGCGGCATTCCTTGCACTACCTACATTTCCTTATCTCCACTACATGAGAATCTTGATTGCCATAGGCAACATCATGTCAATGGCAAAACATGAACAAAATAGGCTGAGCCAAATTAACACTACTCATGAAGCTAGCAACAGACCTATGAAAATGGCGCCTAAAGACAGGGATTACGATTCAATCAACATATGTACGAGAAGTAGTCGACACAATCGCGGACTTCGAGTTGAAACGACCTTATCAGAAGAACAACTGGGTGCTTCGATGACCTGTCTACAATCAACATCAACAATCTTGCAGACAAAACGACGTAGATCTTTTCGTAGACCGGAACACCACACAACTAAAAAGATACGTGTTCTGATTCTCAAACTGGGGCTGTATGGCAACATACGCATTTATAATTCCTTGGAATCAATGCAGGTTCCCGTTCCTCAACCCTCCATGCAATCTGATGACGCGTTGTCTACACAAGACTATTGAAGAGAAGTTGCCGCTGGTGGCGATGATCACACCGTGCTGATAGAGGGCAATCTAGTTCCCTGTTCTCCAGGCATTGAGCATAAATCTTCCATTTCACCTCAATCCAGCTCCATCGATTAAACTACCTTCGCCATTTGCGATTTATCCCATAAGCTCAAATAGCAACTGAAAACTCGCTGTATAGAAACTCATAACAACCGGTTTAACAATCCAGAATTCTATGCAGGTGTGCAGCACCTTCTCACATTGCATCTAATTTAGAACAGTAGTACCAACCGTTCGTACTGTATGGGCCAAATACTATTCTTATATTGGACTAATTCCACGGGATTTTTGATACAACATTCAATCAATCAACTTCTTTAGCACCATGTACACACAACTTAGCTACGTTTTCACAACTATAATACTGTATTTAACAGCTATCGCTCATCTACAGTTAACCAAAGAAAGTTTTGTGGGATTTCAAATTTCGAGAAACTTTTGATGAAGGTTCGTCCATTGAACATTGCTATACAAACTCTCTTTATTTCTAACAAATTAAAATAAAAAGAAGGATTAAAATGTCTCGCTTAACTCTTGAAACAAGAAGTAAGACTGTTAACATAGTTATGATCGTTGAGAAGACCAAGTCCGAATATGAAATCACACAAAACTTTCTTTAGTTGACTGTACATCGCGATCCTCATTCTGCTAGCACTGATCAGCCATCAAGACCTGACTAACTCGTTTACATCGACTCATTATTGATCTGACACCTGCTTTCACATATTTATCCAGGTTAAATAACGAACAGACCTCTTTTGCGTCTTTGCAAGCTAAGCTGGCGTTCCTTCTTGGTGTCACTTGTTTATTTCAATCATTCGATTTGCATGGTATTCCTGTTATCTCTGTTCGCATTTATCAAGGCCATTGTGTCGTATCTTCGAAAGTCTATTGTCCAAAGGAGAAACGTCGCAAACGTCGTATTATCAAGCCTTTTTAAATAGCAGCCCATACTACCAAGCCTAATATCTGTCGAGTTCATACCTACATTACGCTCTCCAATTGTCTCCTCCAATGTTCTTCACCTAATCTCTTTGTCAACTCAACCTATTCTAGACCGTCTCTATTCAACCAAAGATGTGATGCTAAATGCAGCTTTCGTTTTTTACGATAAGCTATATTCGCCTGATCTTGTTGATTATGATGCGGCAACCTCAATCTTGAACTCTCTCCCTCGATCTGCTCGCATTCCTGATTCGGACTCCAGAATGTTGCCTAAACCTATCTCTTTAAAAGAGCCGATTGAAACATTCTTTGGTTCTCCTCCTACGGGTAGTCCTGTTCCGGATGGTTAACTATATGAAATTGTTAGGCTCATTGTGCTCAATCCTTCTTGTCAGGAAATTATCTTGCAGGTGTTCAATGATGCATCACTTCATGGTATCTTTCCATCCTCGTGGCTTACCGCCTCCGTCTGCCTGCTACTAAAGAAGGGTGACTTATCCGACTTGAAAAGTTGGAGACCCACCTCCTTGATCAACACTGACGCCGAGGTCTTCACCCGGATTTTAAACGCTCAATTCCCCCAGATAACAGATGATTTATTTAATCCGTACCAATCTGGCTTCGTGCGTGGTAGATTTATCGCTGATAACGGCTTGCTGGTGAAGCTTGTGATGGAGCATGTTCGCTCTACCAATTTATCAGCCATTGCCCTTCACTTAGATCAAGAAATAGCATTTGATTGGATTCATCCCCAATATTTGCACTTAGTGCTTGAACGTTTCGGCTCTCCTTCCCCTGTCTTCCATTGTCTCACGTCTTTGTTTTTCTCAACTCAGATGTCAATCAGTGTCCTATACCAACAACGATTAAAAGAACGGGACTGAGAAGATCACCTTCAGTATTAGCGAGTGCCGTAAGAGGCAGACCCACGGATACAATACTGGGGAAGGTTGTAGTCAAATTTCTATCAGCGAAGTATTGCTGGCAGAAGCTTAATTTGAAATCACATGTGGTGTTTGGCACATCGGAAGATCAAATCCTTTAGAATAAATGTCGTTATCAAGTAATAAAGACATGCGTCATAATCAATAGTATGGAATAAGTAATCCTACCAACAATTGAGAGAATATAGAATGACTACATATGTCAGTACAGAGAATCATTTATAGAAATAGACCAAAGAAGATATAAGCAGCAAGGACTGCAAGACTATGAGATAAGTCAATGTCATATTAGGCGACACAAGTCTACAAGAGGACAATAAGTTTTATATTATCTAGATATAGTAAAGTATCAAGACTAAAGGAAGTCAAGAATGTAATAGCTGTAGTAGATAGCAAATAGTATAAATACTCTCATTCATTTTGTTCAGAATAAAGGCATACATAAATGCAGTCTTAAAGTACTACCTTACTTGTTACACATTTTATTTCTACATCTCAAATATCACACCACAGTCGAAGACAAAATGGTACAAGGTTTCTACTTACAAACCACAAATATAACAAGGAAAAGTGGGTTAAATTCCAACTATGGAGCTTGCTTGCGTAGTCAATCGTACCATGTAATAGTCACCACCAAAAGGAGAAAGCTTTGGCCAGAAGAGGTAAGGACCAAAAGAGCCTTCAGCTACTACTGGGCAATTGAGCTGCCACCGGGACAAGGAAAGGAATGCGACGAGGCAACAAATTGGACAGGAACTGCTACTGACGGCAAAAATGACCCGGCTTAGCAATTGATACCTCTAGGACCTCACAGGCCTTAGGACTGACTAATCATTACTCAGAGGATGGTAACCAACTTGGTAGTATCCGATAAGTCTTCACCAAAGGTTGGCTCTAAAGAGGACATACAAAGGAGATGTAGAAGGGGAGGGAGGATCTTGAACCTATGCTTGTAGTGCTTCGGATGAAGAAATAGAGGCAATAGAAACACGAACCAGTGCGAATCTGAAACCAATGGACAAGTCAGGGCGACAGGAAATCGTATGGTTGAGACAGTAATAGTAACCTCCGAACATATACTGCTTGCCATACCAAGTTTTAATGGAAAGGTCAGCAACTCCCAGGCCGTCGATCCTCTCCGAGCGACAAGCCATGGATCAACTAGGTTTATGCCAAAAAAACAAAATAAAGTCTTGCACAATTCTGATAATGTCTTTTATCTAGACCGGTGGAAGAGGAACCATTCGGATAAGATGCTATAGACGGCTGAGAATGACTGAGCTTTCTACTAGAAATAGACCTTGGACCGAGAGAGACTGCCCTTTCAAAAACTGACATTGTTGAAGCTGTTGGAGCTTGATACCATCCGGATAGGAATCCAACTGTGTAGACGTACTATACAAGGGGTAGTTCAATAGTTTCACAGCGCTAGGCAAACTACATTATGAAAAACAATACCGTTACCATTGCACACAGATTGCCAGGTCACGTGAGAAAAGCCGGATAATGAAATAATGCACGTTTAGGGGATGCTGGTTCTTGCGTTACCAGCCTTGGAGTATGTATCCAAAAGCTTTAGAAGACCTGGCCATTCGGTAAGTGAAGAGAAAAGCACTTCCAGGTCATCAGCGTAGCTGAGCAGTTTGATAGAGGGTGATGTGGGGCATCGAGCCGCCCGAGACAAGAAATAAGATAGCTTAGTTGTCGTTGGGGTGATTAGGAAGACTAATCCCAGCTAACCGTGGACAAACAAGAATGGAGCGGAGAAAAGGCTTGCAGGTCAATTTGAATAGTAAAGGGGAAAGCAGATCTCCCCGACGGAGACCTTGAAGTTGGCGTAAAGGTACACCTAATCATTCGTTGATTGAAAGAGCTATTTCCGGGTCAAAAAACAACTCGGTCAGGCTGGAGATAACAGTCGCAAAAAATTCTAATCGACGTAAAACCGCTGTAGGATATTGCGGATGGACTCTGTCGTAGGCCTTTCCAGCATCTAAAGAAACAGCCACTTGTGAATCGCCACCCCTCATCCGACGTAGGTCAGTCATTAGCATGTAATTAAACCAGTAACAATAAAAAATGAGACAATTAACCCTAAATCCAGTTTGATACGACCAACAAATCCGGCAACACCACATTGACACGATTGGCAAGAAGTTTAGTAAATAGCTTGGCATTCGTATTAGTTAGGGACAAAGACCTCCAATCGGCCAGCGAGGTCGGATCACCCTTCTCAAACAACAATATTTATTCGCGTTTGTTGCCATGTAAGGGGAAAGGGGATAAGACACCTAGAAGGGCTGACTCGAGGTTAGCCAGGAGAAACTATGTTGAAGCAGGAAACTGAGGAAATAGGAATTGATACACCTCTAAAGGGATGACGTCCAAACCGGAGCTTTTACTCGAAGAACTATGTATCAGCATATCCTTCAAATCATCTGCAAGTGGTGCTTCAGTCAGTGCGTTCTTATCCGTAAAATCAAGGCACACATTGACCGGGATTAAAGAGAGAAGCGGGTTAATTGCCAGTGGATCAATGGGATCTGGAGAATACAAGGCGTTATAAAAGGAATGTCCTTCGCGCAGGATTGCATAACTACACATAAGCAGCTATCCAATACAAGAGCAGCGAAGATTCTGAATCGTTCGCTAAAGCTGTCGACTTTAGATAACACCAAGAAAGTATTTATTACACCATTGATAGCCAAATATTGGTTTCGGTAGACTCACAAGGAGATACGACTCTTTGTAATCTCAATGCTTATAGATGACGTTTTAGGTTTTTTTTTACTTTTTTTTTGCTTTTTTTTTTGCTTTTGGTGGATAGCTATTTTAATAGAAGTCATAGAAGGAATCCTTCATATAGCTTTTTCTCTCACGTATACTCTTCGTTCACAAGTAAACGTTTTCTACGGTCAAGGTATCTCTCTTGTGTCATCTTAATTGATATCTATCGGTTGATGTTGCCTGTAATCAAATACTTCTAGTCACCCACAGTAGTCGCTTTATTTAAGAGTGTGCATATTTTTAAGAAATAAACTCTTATATTGAACATACTTCTAAATCGAATGATATTTTAGCGCTTGAAGCGATTTTCAAGTCGAAGGATTGCACTCTTATATTGAGCATACTCTGAAATCAAACACTCTTAAATCGAGCGACTACTGCATAATGTCCCCTACTTCATAATGCTAAATTGCTTAGCATTCTTTGCATGTATAATTATTTAGATCAGAGGCGTATTATACGAACCAATTTTATTTTGATCATCACGAATTCAATTTTAAAATTCACATTTGGTATAATTTGTTCTTTTCTCTTTTCTTGATTTTTTGGACTTCAACCTAATAATCTTTATCAAAAGAAACATTTGTGGTACTTTTGAAGCAATACAACAACGCAAATCTGAGAAAAAGGCAGTTTATTAGAAAAGTAACTTCATAATATTTGATTTATATATTCTGCTTCTAAATTAGATCTTCAACAAACGAAAAGTGAAAAAATAATTACAGTAAGTTATTTTCCAGTAAATGATCGAGAGGAGCTGTCAAACAAGTGAAGAAAGAAAAGGGAGGAAAGATCACAGACAAAAGATACAAATAGGTCGTCGGTCTTATTGGCGACATCTGCAATCTCAAAACATCTTGTTTGATTAAAACATATATATATGAAGAAAAACGCCAATACAGACTCTGAGGATGGACTAAGACAGAAATGCATTACTTGTTTGTTCCGGGATATTTGGCAACTTGCAGGAATCAATAATTAAACGAGAAGAGACATGAGAATCAAACAAGTTATTAGACTTTGTTCTTTGCTAGGATATATGTTTGTATTCCATAATAAAGCTTGTGGCCTATAACCATAAAGCAGATAAGTTTTTGCCATCTTAATTTTAAATTCCTTACTGGAATTTTATTTAAAGATTGGTAAACATGCATCGATTCTTCACTCTTTTGTTCCAAGATACTTGGCAGTTTGCATGAATCAATTTTTGTCTTCTTGAAGAAACTTGGTTCTCTCCAAGAAATGGTGTAAAAGATCATTCTACCTTCTACTGCAGCTTTTAGTTAATGAAAGTATCTTTGTTGCTTCTATTTAACAAAACTGATCATTCCCAAGCAACACTCTTTGTCTCTTGTTGTTGGTGGCATCTTTCATGTATCCCACCAACTTCTCTAAATCATATGTTTTTTTTCGCAGAGTGAGGAGACTGATGGTTTTTTGACTTCAAAGACGTAGAAAACTTCACCATTTACTCTCACTCCACCGTCAGCTTTTAGTCTTTATGGGCTTGAATACTTTATCGTGTCCCTAAATACACATCGGTTGATGTTTATGATATGTTTACTTCTTTTATTTCTCTCTTACCCTTCTACACCCACTTATCTATCACATTTAGCTGCTGATTGTCTTATTGGTTTCATGGATGCTAATTTCATTCAGTCTGTCAATCAAATTTTTCACGAATGTTGATTCATCGACTTCCAGCAAGGTTTTGCCTTCAGTAACATAGAAATCATATCTATTGATCGTATCAGTAACTAAATAAGTGGGTTGCAAATAAATGAACCATAATTTGCATGATTTTCAAATACTTGGATAGCATATCGTTTTTCTCAATACGCTTAAAGAAAGACGTCTTGTGCTTCTATAATGTTTTTTTGATTTGAATTAGTAAAGAACATTTAAACATCAAAAGTCTCTATAGATAAACTGTCTTACCGATGCACAAAAGAAACTAATAATTTCAGCGGCTACAACCGTAGACGTAAATCCAGGGCAGTAGTCAGAATAGACTGTATAGTATATTTTTTTGTATATCGACTACAGGCAAAAAATTGAGTCGTCTTTTCCATTTGTCTATATCTCAATGACTTCTTTTACGCGTTAAGTTTATAATGGCGATTTTTTTGAGGTATGACTTTTACGCTTGCCCTCTGAGGCAGAAGAGCGTTTGCCATGTCGTCTTCATCTACATCTTCCATGCTCTGCCTGACAACGAAGTCCAATTGACGAGCGTAATGGTCACTGTCTCTTCTGCTTAGCTGACTGAAGAGAAAGTCAGTGTTCTTCTTTTGCTTGAAGTGACGGACGCAAAAACCGCGGTCCAAGAATCTAGTATTCTGGTACATTACCTCAGCCTGTTCATCCAAGGCCTCACCAGTAAGATTCAAGTTTGTCTTACTGGCGATGTAAAGCTTGTCAATTTGTATGGTTTTGGATTTGAAGTGATCAGTGAATGAAGAATGATAGATTCTATTATCACGGTTTTTATCGTACTATCTTTCCATAGATGCATCTTCCATTTTGTTGACGGTTCGGTACAAACTTTCAGAGTAGCGTTATAAGGCTATATAAAATTTCTAGTTAGATTACCTGTATATAATAACAACATGTTAACTTCCTTCAAACATCTTCGTGAGATAATCTGTTATTGTTATCATTGGATTGAGATCCTTTGCTTATTTGAAGTCTATTACGCGACTCTTGAAGATGGTCTACCTTTGCGAGTAACATATGGACAAGTTGGGTGAGGTTTCTGCCATCTTCAGCAGACATCGGTTGGATTAGACCAGAAATGCCATGAGAGGTTGCGTTGTTAAAGTTGTACTTTTTGTGATACTGATTTTTGAGAAAATCAAGAGAGTTGAAGTAAAGAAGAAAGATAAAAAAAAAGCTCTTTTTTATACAGATATATTTCCGTTGATTGCTGACTGACTAAGCATACATATTTATACAGTCCCTCCGAATTGAAATCCGGACGGTCTTTAAAAAGGCATTTTTGCCATGATGGTCATCACAATAAACAGTCTTTTACTCCATCTCATCATACTCAAATCTCAGAATGTCTACCAGCAACGAACAAAGCAAACGTGGTTCTTATAAACCTCGCAGTGAAAAAAATTATTGGGGAGTTTACTGGTTGACTAAGGCTCAAATGGGTGTCAACGAAATTTCCCGCCTGATAGGCATATCGAACTCTACTGTGAGTGATATCAGAAAGAAGATTGAGGTTGAAAATACTCCTCTTCCTAGAGCTCCCCCACGAGCTTATATGAAGATAAACGAAAGGGGTCCCAGACATATTGCAACCGTTGTAAATGATGACCCTTTCGTGACTATCTAGATGGTCAAGGACAACCTCAAGTCAGTTGGCATTGATGTCTCTAGAGATACCACCATCAGTTTTCCCCGCAAGGTAGGCTTCAAATCTTACTATGCAGCCAACAGCCTGCCTTGACTGAGCTTCATATGAAGCACCGCCTCAAATGGGTCACTGAACATGTCGACTGGACGAAGGATCAGTGGACACAGGTAAATTGGTCTGATGAATCAAAGTACACTGTATTTGGATCTGGTAGAGGCAAGAGTTCTTCGTCGTGAAGGTGAGAGGTACGCTCTTGAGAATACTAACCCCACCACCGAGTTTGGTGGTGGTGTGATGATTTGGGGCTGCTTCTGGCGGGGTGGTGTTGGCCCTCTTGTGTTTGTGGATGGCCATGTAAATCGGGCAAAATACATTGAAGTTTTATCTGAAATTTTTCAACCACGGTTCATGGGATTGAAAGCAGATGAAGGTAAGAGCTTCATCCTGCAAGAAGATGGGGCTACGTGCCATACTGGCCTTGCAGCTCAAGAGTGGAAAGCAAGACATATGATGAAGGGATTTGACTACTGGCCTGCACGAAGCCCAGATGTGAATCCCATTGAGCATTTGTGGTGGGCTCTCGAGTGCAGGGTAGAAAGTAGAAGATCCGAGGTCAGGAACACTGACCAGTTGAAGAAGGTTCTTGAAGAAGAGTGGAAGAGGATCGACAGTGATCTGATCACTCGCTTGATCGATAGTATGATGTATAGGTGCCAAGCAGTGATTGACGCCAATGGTGGCACTACGAAATACCAAATTTAATTTTAAAATCATAACAATGAAATTAGTATTTCAAACCGTCATTTGTAAAAGTTGCAGCGTCTTTGAGCATCGTTTAGGCACATCCCTGAGGCTATCAACATTAACATCTTTATTACTGAGTTTCAAAAAATAAATCTTCCGGATATCAATTCGGGGGGACATGGCTTCTTCCACTAATTCTTACAAGGGGACCATTAAAACCCCGATAACATACAAAACGAATAGAAAGTCTTGGGTTGATGCTGTTAACGAAGGCATTCGACGTACTTCATCTAACGCACACGACCCATCACCTACTAAGCCTTCTGCGGAGCTTGGGCAACTCCCAGAGGGCGCGGTACGAGATGTCTACAGTCATGTCGCGAGACCCTTCTTGAAAGGAACCGCCTCGAACTCCCTCCTTGTTGATACCACAACCGTTAGTGACATCAAAACCTGTATTCAGGAACTCCATGAGGTTTGCAATGGCAGTGAGCACCTGTGGTCCGTTTCTAGTAATCTTCGCCGAGATTATTTTCGTGTGTTTGCTGAAATCGTCGTTTCCCCTCCTATGTTTTTGCAGTTCACTCAAACAAGCTTTCAACTGAAGACTCAAGGCAGCTTGTTAGCTTTTCCTTCTCTCTCACCCTCATCTGAAATTTTGAGGATCTCTCTTTCAGATCTACCTCCTCAGTACGGTCGCCGTCAGGGTGGCTTAGCTCAGCTTCGTGCCGACATGGATCAAAATTTGAAGATATATGGTAGTGCTGTAGAAAGTGGTTTAATCACCAACTCTACCGGGGTATATACTGGAAATGGTTACGTGGTTCCAGAGATTAAATCTTCTGGAGCGCTTCCAGCTCTCCATCTCGTTCCTTATCGCATTTGATTGATAGGTCTTACCAACCAATCAATTGGAGTGCTTTTAGACTATAACCGTCCCATTTTTTTAAAAGAGGAACTTTTGAGGCCTCAAAATCGCCGCTTTAAAACAGTCGGTGATTACAAACAACAAACAGCGATCCATTTTATTTAATTAAAACGTCTATGACTTTTATACATTTTTGAAAATTTTTTGACAATCTCATTTGTTTCAATGGCATCATGATGTTTGCTATAAGCTTCAATATACCTGAATGCCAAGTTATACCATCTGCGAATAGTCAGAGTACCATTTCTTTTTTGATTGTCGTCTAAGAATGAATCTATGTTATTTTTTAGACTCCTGAACTTATAATCACACATTAGGCGTGCTATTCTTTTAGATTCGCCCCAATGACGCTCTATCCAGTTAGTTTCACAGTGATATTTTGGATGAAGAGTCATCAAGTGTCCTGCATTTACCAAAAATTTCTTCGAGCATGGATTTCTGTTCTTGGAAGTTCTCTTGTGGCGAAATCAACTGCTCCAAACAACATCTATCGCCGCTATGTACTTTACATCATCTAAGAAGCTTCGTATCTTTCTTCACCAAGCCTCTCTCCAACAAAATTTGAAATGTACCCTTAAAATGCTCTACCTATATACGTATCAATTCAGTATTTAGAAGCAACATCACTTTAGCTTATCACTTACAGGCTCAGGAAATTCTAATCTTCTCACCAAGTATAACCTCAAAGCATTTTCAGACGTGTGTCCCTTTCTTGGTCCCACTTGAGCTTTGAGCTTATTAAATTCAGATCGAAATTTTCTAAAGTCAATTCTTCGCACGAAATACATTTCTTGCGTCTTGAGTTCACCAGTTGTAGGATCCCTAAAGTATCCATCACGGAAGCGAAAAGGACCAGAAGGATTACACTGAACTTCTCCAGAAGTCATGCGACTTGCAACCAGAGCATCACTAGCAAACGCACGATGGTTTTGACTCTGGTCAAAAGCAAAAAGCCCAATGCAGTTTGGATGTAGCAAATCAAAGAGAGGTAGAACATCATTTTTCAATCGATTGTTTAAATCCTCACAAGTCCACCATTCATCACCTCCAGGGAAAAACAAAGTACGAGAGGATTTTTCTTCGCCTTCTACGACCCCTTTCATGGTTCCATGGCATGCACACATGAACTCGGACACCATGATCGATTTGCCTTGTCCTTTTGGTGCGATGCTTGATTCACCTTGTTCGACCCATCGTTCTTTTCTGGCATCATTTGCACAAAAGGTGCTTTCGTCATGAGTGACTAGCACTATTTTTTCTCACCTTCTTCCAGAACTGGTTCAACAGCTTCTTTTTCATTATCACGAGGGTATACCTCCATTCTCCCTTCCACATCATCATCTTTCTTGCCCAGTCAAGCTTGTACAACTTGACATCATCACGTTCATGGCCATCAAAGTAGACATAGTCTTTGCCATTGCTTTTCTTTCAAAGCCCTATTCCTTGAGATACTTGCTCATAGTTGCTTCGCTAAGAGCGGTTACCTTGTCAGTTACTGGACCAACAGCTAAAACTTCCGGAATGATCACTCTTCTAGTATGGTTTACTAAGTCACAAAGTGTTCTTTGATTTGGCTTTTTTGAGCGAAAGTAGTCCATAACTTTGTTCTTGATGTCTTCATCTGATAGAACAGACAACCTCTTGACATGACTACCTTGGCTGTGCATTGAGAGTTCTCCATGCTGAAGAAAGAAGCTTGCCCATTTTCTGATTGCTTTCGGCCTGTGGTATTTTGAGGGCGTGTGCCATACTTCTACGGCAGCGTCATTGCTTGCCTTGACCAGACCTTTTCCGCTCAGAATGCCATTGAAGTAGTGCTATACTGCCATGAGTCTAAGAATCATATAGGATTCAGTCTTGGCAATGTCACTTTTGGCATTGAGCACAGGTACAACTTTTAAGCTGATCTTTTCAACTGCTGCTCTAATCATGCCTAATTTGTCATCTTGTTCTTCTTCGCTTTTCTCACTTTCCTCTTCAACTTCACTACCCTCAACTGTATGTTTCTTGCAAGGCTGAAAGTAATCTGTCACTTTTTTACAATTTTGAGCCATTTCACGATTTTTTTGCTTTCTTTTTCTGATGGCTCGCTTGGTCAAAGTGGCTGATCTTGCATACTTTCTCTTGCGAGTCAAGCTGAGGTTACTGCTATCCCACTTGAGAGCAGAAGCAACATCCAGTTGACTTTCTTCAATAGCGCAAATACCGTCGAACTCGATCCAATCCCGAACATCTTCATTGTCCAGAAAATCAAAGTCTTCTCCCTGAATAACAGGATTCTCATCTTGAGCTTCCATTAAATCAAGTACAAAGTCTTCATTGTATGCAAACTCGGGCAAGGGAATAGTTTACTTCAGCTTCGAAGCTATAGTCGTAATTGTCTTCCAAAGCTTCGTTAATAACTTCTTGGAGCCATAAAAGGTACTTTAAAATCGAATGTCAAAATATAAAAATCAGTGAGGCCTTACAATTTTACAATGTTCTTTGTCGGCATTTTGTCTTTCTTGACGTTCAGCTGCGATTTTTTTTTAGTTGCATTTGTTTTTTTGTAAGACGAGGCATGTTTGTGAGATTCAGAAGAAAGAAAAGAAGGCACAGGCTGAATTCAACTTAAATATAGAACTGATTTGAAAAAGCTCAGGTTGGGTCTAGTCATTACTTAGAAAATACAAATGCTCTAATTAATATACCATGTCAGCTATTGGTGTGGACATTTGACTTGTTTTGGAAACAATTTAAAGGAATGAAGCAAGCTGATCCTGAAATTAAAATTTTTGGCTATCAAATGCTGGGTTGAATCTATACTATGCTCTCAGAGGGTTTCAAAAGCTTTTTGATATTAGCTTACTTTATCAAAATGTGTTTTAAATTGTTTTGAATGCTTATTAGGTCTAATGCAATTACAGCAAAAGACCACTGTAAGCGCAAGCAAGACATATAGACTTAAGTAGCGAATTTAAACGCAGTATCAAATTTAAAACCCAATATAGAAACAGGTGTAGCACTATATATGATATGATTGGCTTACATTGGGCTCAGCGACTATTTTTGGTAAAGGGGAACTTTGGCACAAAATAAGATTCTTTCAAGTCAACTTTTTTATATCAAAATTCAAAAAGTAAAAACGTAGAATTATAGAAAATCAAATTCTAAACATTTCTACGTTCTCAGATTGTTGTTAGGACGAGTCCTTCCTGAGATGAAAAGCTTTGAACTTTAAAGAAAATTTTTACTGCCAAATGGGACGGTTATAGTCTAAAGGCACTCTATGAGAATGCTACTAAAATCAGTTTGCATGAGCAGTTTGATAGACTTCAAGTCAAAGCTGCCTAGGCTTCCATGCCACCCTTCTGTCGCTATTGTCATAGCTCAGAGCATGCTTTAGCTGACTGTTCATTAAGACGAAAAGCCACTACTTGTTTTCATTGTAATGAAGCAGGTCACATTTTACGAGTTTGTCCTCGCATGATTACTGGTGCAGGAAAGAAACGTAAGACACCCACCACTGTTGTTGCCGCACCCAATCCTGCTTCTACAGAACCATCTTCGATCTCTACCTCTTCTTTGCCTGAGCCAAACCCTTCCTTGCCTGTTGTTCCTGAACCAGAGACGTCTATTGTCGTATGGTCACTACCTTCAGTTGTATCTATGAGCAACGCGCTACTTCAGCTAGCCACTTCTCGTCAATCTCAGCGTCCTTTTGAACGACAATTCTCCCCTGAGATTCAGCACCACATGTCTTCTCAACTGTCTTTACCTTCCACTCAGGCAGTTTGCAATCATTGTGGGCTATCGGGGCATAGTCGCACCAACAGTAAGCATTGCCTTAAAAACCTCAAGTACTTAACAGAATTCACTTCCTTTCTAAGTCTTCTCCCATTTAACCATCTAATTCAGATATCGACATGGCTGATTCCCTTTCAGTCACTCAGTTACCTGATCATGCGGCATTTGAGTCTGGCACCGACTCGCTTCTAGGTGACCAACCCTCCTCTCTATAATTATAATGAGTTTTGAAAACTTGTCTTCTCCAATCCTTTCTAATATTCCTCTATCTAACTCATCTTCTCGCCCTCCTCTTCATTTAAAAATGCGAACTCTTAACTGTCGAAGCATTGTCAAGACAGCCAACCTGAGCGTCCGTTTATTCTTTATTCGCCATCTGCGCACACACTCCTTTCATATTTTAGCTCTTCAAGAAACGCATACCGACAATATTCTCTTGCAACAAACACTTCACAATCAATTTCAGGCTCATAAAAGTATCTGGTCTGCTTACTGCGGCTTGATTTGTTTTCAGCCAAACATTAAGTTTCCTAATTCTTATATTAGCCGATGTGAACGTCTCATCGATATTTCCGTTTCTCATCGCTTTCATCTATTTGATCCTTTCACTCTCACTGTGGTTTACTTCCCTGCCAGTAGTGGTGAACGGTCAATCTTTCTTTCTTCTGATGTCAGAGAAACATTCTTTCCTACCATACCTTTACGCCAGATAATTTTGGGTGATTTCAACTATTCATATGCCAATCATTTTCCTAGCATGCCTCGACGGGCACCTCAGACATGGCTTGAGTATATAGATCGATTTTTCATTGACGCCATTACTCCCACTGGTCAGCTTGCTTTACCCACCTTCCAAAATCATACAGAAACCTCTTGTATCGATTACTGTTTTGCTACCAAAGATATGCATTCCATTATCCAATACTATCGCAGTCAGGTTGACTTTCTGCCAATCGAGTGGACTGAACATAGATTGCTTTCTCTTCACCTTCGTTTCCATTCTCTCTCCTCTCATTCTTCTTCAGCCACCTCCTTGGGCAGTGGATTTTGGAAGGCTCACCCTCGTTTGGCTAGGGATGCTACGTTTCAGGATAAACTGTTTGTTCACTTGTCGGAGATAGCGAATAGTTTTCCCTCATATCTTCTTGCTTCTCTAAAATCAGAGCAACTAAAGCAAGTCACTGCAAAGACCGCAAGAGCGTATGTTATAGAACGGTCCTAATCTCTTGATTATCTAATATTTAAATATCCCTTTAACCTCCACAAGACGTGTTCACCCAATGTATTACGAATCTCCTAATTAGGAATCCTCAACTATTATCCCTGTAGCAATTAGACGTGTATTATAAATCCTTCTCTCTCTCTGAAGTTTTAATAAAGCTACTAACAGTCTCAAAAAGTACTCAATAGTCTTTATTATACATCATCTATCAAAAAATATACACGTTACATAACAGCGTACTCTCGTCGTCAAGCTTTTACCCTTTCTCGTGTCGAGGCTCTCCTTCAACGAAAGCGCTCTAAAATTGAATCGAATATGCTTCGGAATCCATCTTTGCAATCGGAGCTCTCTCCTCAATTGCAAGTCGTCCAGGAACAGTTGTCTTCGTTACAGCAATACCATGTCGAAGCTCTGGCCTTAAAAGCGGGCATCCGATGGCGTGAGAAAGGTGAGCTTTCTGCAGGATACTCTAAGCATACTACTTCTTCAAGGCTTTCTAAGTCCACCAATTCACCACTACAACATCCATCTTTGAACCGTGTTTGTCATACTAAGGAGGAAATGCTGGACTCAGCTTTTCTCTTCTATGACAAGCTTTACTCTCCCGAACACATCGATTTTGAAGCTGTACAATCTCTTTTGGATTCAATTCCTTCAATGGCTTGTATATCGGCCTCAGAGTCTAAGTTACTACTTGAAAGGGTTACTTTTGATGAACTTATTGAAGCCTTCTCCCGTTGTCCCTCCCAGAGTAGCCCTGGATTGGATGGTTTGACCAATGCGATTGTCAAGCTCATTGTGACTCATCCGTCCTGTCGTGAAATTGCTTTACAAATGTTTAATGACGCCTTACTATATGTAATATTCCCCACTCTTGGCTGTCTACTCCTGTTTGTCTTTTGCCTAAAAAAGGTGACTTGTCAGATTTGAAGAATTGGCGTCCAATTTCCTTGATCAACACCAATGCGAAGGTATTTAGCCGCATTTTAAATGCGAGATTTCTCCTGGTCACGGATAACTTGATCAATCCCTACCAGTCTAGATTTGGTCGAGGCCGATTTATCGCTGACAACGGCCTTTTGATGAAATTGCTAATGGACCATGCTCGCCTCGCCAACTCCTCTGCCATTACTCTCCTATTAGATCAGGAGAAGGCTTACGACCGGGTGCATCCCCAATACCTACAACTGGTACTTGAACGTTTCGGCTATCCTTATGCAATCGTCAACAGCCTTACATCACTTCTTTTTTTCTACACAACTGTCAGTCAACGTCAACGGATTCCACTCACCTCCTGTTTTACAGAGGCGCGGCTTACGGCAGGGTGATCCAATCTTACCAGTTTTGTTCAATCAGGCCTTCGAACCTCTCGTGCGGTCTATCCTCTCAGCTCAACCTTTGCATAAGATCCCTTTGCCTTCTCCTCTGAACACGTCTTTACCTCTGGGATTAGGTCCGACTAAGTTGTTAGCTTACGCTGATGATATCGCCTGCTTCTTTAACAATGATTTCGAACTTCAACATCCTCTCTCGTTGTTGTCTACGTACTCTAAAGCTTCCAATGCGCAGGTATACTACCACAAAACTCAGGCTCTCTCTTTATCTGGTAGTCGTGGCCGCTTTATCTCCAAATGGGCTTCTCCCTTAGCGGAAAGCCACATTACTCAATGGCATGATTCTTCTTCTGTTGGACCCATCACCTATCTGGGCTATCCTCTTTTTACCTCCCCTCATCAGCGAGACTTCTTTCTCTCTTCTCTGCTTGAGAAAATTAGTACGTCTTGCGATATTCATCGAGGTCGTCAATTGTCAGTTCGTGGTCTAGTCACCGAGTTGAACTCGCTAATTTTGTCAAAGCTTTGGCATGTTCTCCGTGTTGTAACTGTTCCTTTGTCTTTCTTTGATAACTTTCAGTCCATCGTGTCAGCCTTTGTTTCACACCGCATCTTTCCATCGCTTAGCTACTTTATCATGTGCTTACTACGATCCAAGGAGGTTTTGGGCCTACCAAACGCATAACAACAACAGGGTGCTTTGTAGCTTCGTTGGTTAGTTCCCCTTCTCGCTGATTTTCGGATTCATATAGAGTCTTCATCCTTCTCTCTGGATCCTGAATCCAATGCACGCTCATCCGTTATGCTGTCTCGAATGTATATTACTTTCACCATTTTACCTCAGTTCCTCCGAACTACCGCTTACCCTTTTTGTTTCCGGCCCTACGTCCACAACATCTTAAAGAAATCAATAGCAGCTTCTCCTTGTTGTTCAGAGCTTTGGGTGCACTACCACACCTCTTTGAGTCGGTTGTCACCACTGCTACCACATGCCTCACCTTGCCCTTGTCTTCGGTTATCACGCCAGAAACTCTAGCGCATGTTTCTAAACCGCTTTGCTCCCTTTCTACTTCATTTCTCTATGAGCACAATCCTGGCCGGACCTACTGCCTTCAACCTATTCGCTCTCGCGCTAGATTGATCATGTATCCTACATTGTGTAAGCGCTTGCATAAGTTGGTAAGTACAAACGTGGTCAAGTTCATGGATTTCTTTGTTCGCGCCTTCATCCCTCCTCAATATGCTGGCTTGGGTTCACACCCTTTTACTCCTGTCTCTGACCATCGTTTCCTTGACTTGAATTCGTTCCTCTCTTGCCTCCTTCAGGACCTGCCCTCTTCTGTTTCTCTTCTCACCCGATCGCTGTATCGAAGCATGTGCCTACCCACAGCCGCTGTGCCATCCTCTCTTCCCTCCTTGACAGCAACCACTTGGAAATCCTCTTGGCAGATTCCTCTATCCCATCACTCTCGCACCGTCTGGTTTCGTAGACCTTATGGAAAGATCCCTTGTCGGAAAATCATGTATGCATGGCTCCACACCAAATATCCTTCTCCAGCTTGTCCCCTATGTCACTATCCAGCCGAAGACTTTGACCATTTTGTCTTTACTTGCCCTCTTAAGATCCAAGTATGGCAAAAGATGTGGCATACCTTCTTTTTTGGCTCTGTCAACTTAAATATTGATAACTCTTCGTTGAAGCAAGCCATATTCCAACTTCAATTCCCACCTCTTTCCTCCAATTCTCTTACTCCCTCACATTTTGCTTCTTTGGTTATTGAATTCACTTTACAGAGTATCTGGCGCGCATATTGGAATCTCATCTTTGACGCTTGCCCTTTCTCGCCTGAACTTGTTTCTAACACTGTTCATGCTTCTTTCCACACTGCTAACCAGAAGTCGTTTGTTGCCAAGGGCATCTCACATCGGCCGCTTCCTCCACTTCCAATCGATGACCTCACTTAGCCATCTCAAATTTCTTTCTTCTAATAAGTTTTTTTTTATTTATTTACTCCTTCATATGTATAATTAACCAAAACACAAAACACCCTAAAAACAAATTAAAATTACAAAAACCCTAAAATATAGTTGCGACTTGCCATGCAAACACTTAATAAACATGAGCCTTTGTGACCCTAGAAAAAAAATTCGGGGGAGGGGGGGGGAAATGTATTAACACGCGAGCCTCAATAGTTCTCAATAGTTCTCAATGATTCTCAATAGTTCTCAAATGTAGTTTGTGTGAAATAACAAACATGTCTCCAACAACTATGGTCATGGCCATAATAATGCAGGTTCTACACACACTATTCCGAGTTCAATTCATTGTAGTCTCATGCAATCCAGTACAATCCAGTGCAATTCACTTGCGTATATTTCTTCTTTATTTCGGTCTCTTACTTTACTTCTTTGACTACCTCTCGTAATCTATCTTGTGTCATATAGTTTGTGTGTGACCCGTGCTCGACCTATCCATTCAATATGCCTAATCGATACCCAATATCCAATATCCAATATCCAACATCCAATATCCAATATCCAGTATCCAGTATCCAGTATCCAGTATCCAGTATCCAGTATCCAGTATCCAGTATCCAGTATCCAGTATCCAGTATCCAGTATCCAGTATCCAGTATCCAGTATCCAGTATCCAATATCCAATATCCAATACTCAACCTTCGACGTTCGATGTGTCAGCTTGCTCTGTACTCTTTTATCTATCTTACCTTCGAAGTCAACAGTAGCTAAAGCCTATTCTGCAGCGAGACACTTGTTCAACTAGCGCTTTTACTCTCAACTGGTGCCTACTCTGCATCTGCATTTGCTCAGGATACGAGCATTGTCTCAACCATGGATATAACCTGGGTAGTTGTTGGTTCAGGTTTGCAAAACAGAAACAAGACGCTCCTCTATCGTGTTTCTACTGTTCTTTTGCTTCTTTTTGCTTCTATTTGCTTCTTTTGGCTAGGCTTTAGTTGGCTATAGCAAGTATGTATAAGTCAAAGGTCCCTGTGTGTAGATTTCATATTTGCATCCATGTTAAAAACAATTGCAAAAAAAAAAGAGAGAGCGAGTGAGAGAGAAAAGTTGAAAAGTGAAAGCTAACCACACAGAACATAACAAGACGCTCGAAAGAGTAAAAGCAAGATGTAACGCGTCGCATCATCAAATGGCTGTTTTTACTGCTTTCTTTGCTGGTTCTGAAGAAGAAAGAAATAAAATAAAATTTCTGCACGAATAAGGTAGTTTGTGTAACTGCAAGAGAAACCTTGGGACGCTTTTTTTTAATGCTTTATTTTCATGCAAAGAAAGCGAAAAAAGAAGAAGAAGAAGAAGAAAAAAAAAGAAAACGCTGCCTAACAGACTCTTTTTTTTTTTTATGGAGAAGGATCTCTTTATTGGGTGACGAGAAAACTCGAGTCACAAAAATTGTTTTTGGGTTTTTAAGATTGTAGAAGAGGGATATATGGGGTTTTGTTTTCGTTGTTTTTTTTTGTTGTTAAACGGGATGGTCGTAGAATCATGCTTTTACCACCACCCGAAGATTAGTCTATTTGAAGTAAATTGAGGCCGACGATAGGGAAAGGGGAGATGCCCGTTCGGAACAATGCCTCATTAGCATGTTGTTGAAGTTCTTTAACGGCACTAGAGATAACAGCCGCAAAATCGAAAGGAGTATTGTCAAAAACATATAACCAGTGGGTACGCCAAATGGCCTGTAGAATGGATGCGATAACAATATAAAGTTCCTTATACAGAGAGTTGTTGGATAAGGTTGGGAAGCTAAGTGTAAAAAGGGCCGCATGAAGATGCTGAGTAGTAAAAGGCGTAGTGAAGTGCTGAGACCAAAGTGACTCCCAAACTGAACGTTTCCGATGGCAACCATATAAGAAGTGTTCGGGTGTGTCAATACTTTGGGAGCAAACGATGCAAATGGAGTCCTCAATAGAGGGAAGAATGCGATGCAGAGTATCCCGAAAAAGTAATTTACCTAGCAACAAACGGTACCAGACATTTCGACTGGTGTGTGGCAATGTGAAAGGCCAAAACCCAGACCAGAGTCGAGCCGGCAAGCGGGACTGGGAGTTAGGTAGGAGTAGGGTGCGATAAGCCCGAGAAGACAGGTAGAGATTAGGATTCGTAGATCCTAGCCCAAGGGACAGAAGGAGAGGAGTAGCATCAGTTCTTTCATGCTCAACGGGAACAAAAGGATGAGACCCAATCATAGCGTAGGCAGGCGGGATGAATGCCCGCACGAAAAAGGGTACCAGAACTAGTTCATTGAGCCGCACCCATCGAAGAAACTTACGTACGAGATTGGGAGATGAAGTAATTTCAGAAGGCGTTTTAGGTCGGAGACGGCCAGATGCCCGGTCAAGTACATAAACTGCTGAACAAGGCAAAAGTTGAATTGAGCGAGCCACCTCAAAAGTCGTAGGTGGGATATAAAGTGAACCTAGCGGATATCGAAACAAGTAGTAGGACTAACTACTACCTGTTTGAACAACTTCGGCAAAGCATCCATAGCCCTTGAAGAGTAGATGAAAAGGGATTGTACTAGGTCGAAGTGCCTGTAGACGCAAAGAGGGAAACAGGAAGAATAACCTGAAATCCTGCAGAGGCCAAAAGGAAGGAGACACCGAGGAATCAGTCACTAGCTGATGAAGAGCATACTTTAAGAGCAAAGGTTAAACAAAAGACTGAGTCAGCACAGGACTGTGCCACGTGGCAGAATCCAAAAGTGAGCCAGTGACGGATAACAGTAGATTCAGCCATCGCAGTTGCAGCGCTTGTTGTTGTAGTTTAGGACTCAAAAGGCCCAAGCCTCCCTTTTTACAAGGTAAGTACATGGTTGCTATTCCGATGCGCGGAAATATCCGACGCATAAGAAAGGTACTCATGAGTGACTTTACCTTTTTGAAAAAAGCATCAGGAACTGTTAAACTCGAAGCACATGCCATAATCGGGATAGGATAAGACTATTGAGGATAGTTATTCGGCCACGAATGGATAAGGACCGTTGTGAGTGAATGCCACAAGCAATTGAAATCTTATCTAGCAGAGTAGACAGGTAGTTATTCTGTTGAGATGTAGAGGTACATAGGGGGTAGCCTAGGTAGGTAAGGGCAGAAGGAGAGTGACAGTCATGCATTTGAGTAACACCATGAGTCAAGAGTTGGTGTCTCCAAGTGTCCATACGACTGAAAGGTCTACCCGACAATGAAAGTGCTTGTGTCTTATGGAAGTTGACCTTTGCATTAGATGCCAAAGAGTAAGTTCTCAGATGAGCCTGCAGCAAAAGCAAGTCAGAAGAATCTTTCAGAAAACAGACAACATCATCAGCATATGCCAGGACTTTTATAGGGGTGCTAGGCCCCACCCTCTGATCAGAAACCTGTGGCACTGAGATGGAAATACCCTGAAACAAGTTGTCTTGGAGAAGTCGGCGAAGAAGAGGTTCAAAAGCTAGATTGAATAAGACCGGAGAGATTGGGTCACTTTGGCGAAGACCTCTACGTTGAAATACAGGTTTGGACAAGTGGCCATTGACATTGATCCGAAGATGGGTAGTAAAGAATAGTGTACATATACTGTGGACAATAGT
This sequence comes from Choanephora cucurbitarum, assembly GCA_025331435.1. Lineage (NCBI taxonomy): Eukaryota > Fungi > Mucoromycota > Mucoromycetes > Mucorales > Choanephoraceae > Choanephora > Choanephora cucurbitarum. Next base: position 23,047 of record JAIWNI010000104.1, on the reverse strand, counting down.
CGGAGGGAAACCAAAACGAAGAAGTACCTGCCGTAAATAATCAGGATGGACACGATCATACGCCTTTTCCTGATCAAGTAGAAGGCCTATCGTAGGGTCTCTCGACTGTTGAGCATAGTCCATGACTAACTTTATAAGCAAGCCATTATCAGCTATAAAGCGCCCCCGTACAAAACCAGTCTGAAATGGATTGATTAGGTTGCCAGCACATTCGATCACTCGACCATTAAGAAGGCGAGTGAAGACCTTTGCATCCGTATTTATCAGTGAAATCGGACGCCAGTTGCTTAATTCAGAGAGCTGGCCCTTCTTGAGGAGGAGCGAGACAATGGTGTCCTGCCAAGATGGAGGGAAGACAGCTCTAAGTAAAGCATCATTGTAAACCATGACAGCGGTGGATTGGCAGACAGGATGCAGAAACTGAAGACGGAGAATCTCATAAGGGAGGCCATCCTTACCTGGGCTGCTGCGTTGAGGGCAACGAGAGACACCGGTGAGGAGGTCATCCAAGGTGAAAGCAGATTGGAGTGTTTCCTGTTGTATCCGAGAGATCTCGAGTTCCGGAGGAAGAGACGTAAGCAAGCTATCAATAGCGGCTTGGTCAACATCTTCAGGAGCGTAGAGGTGCTGGTAGAAGCTGGACGCTGCGTCTAACATGTCCTCCTTGGTGGTACTTATCTCCCTCGTGTTCGGGTGAGTCAATGGCGGGATCAAGTGTTTTGATGAACGTTGCGAGACTGTTCGTTTTAGATAGCCTGCAGACATTTTGCCAAAATCACGCCATCTTATGCCTGCTCGAAGTGCAAGTGTATCAACCTGATATTCTTGAAGGGAACAGAGCTGATGGTCAACTACCTGCTGTAAAGGTTGGTACTGTGCGGTCAGATCTGGACGAAGCAATAGTTGCTTTTGGATCTGGTTGCGTTTGAGATGAAGCAACCGTTCAGCTTGCTTGAGGCAGAAAGGCTTTTTCCTTGAGTGACTTTGAGCCACACGAGCAGCTGTTGCTTTAAACTCTTCACATCTTTCTAGAGGAGATATGGTAGGAGACAGAGCAGAAGCAGTTACCATAATTGCAGCATGGAGCTTGTGACAAAACTTGGAATCCATCGCCAGTTTGGGGTGAGCTCTCCAGTGTCCTTTGCCGGTACTCTTGGTTGTGTCAATTGAGGAAGCCGACATTAACTGTACCGTAGAGGTTAACAGAAAGTGGTCTGTCCAAGAGGGATTGATGTAAGTGACGCGGCCATGTGACCGAAGAGGAGCAATATCGTTCGACAAGAATATGTAAACAATACACGATTGCTGAATACCACGACAAAATGTAGGTTGGGAGGAAGAGTGATCCAGTGTGACACCATCTTTAAAGTTGTTAGTCACAGATTGAATCCACTCAGAAGGAGCATGGTTCCGACGAGAGCCCAAACTAGAGGGGGCAGAGGAAGGGTGCGTATAGTTGAAATCGCCTAACAGGATATGGCGAGATGGATTAGGCAAGGAAGTGTTATCGGACGAGAGTAAGCGACTGAGGTTGGTTAGAAAAGGAAATCGAGCTTGACGGAATGCAGGAGCATATACCACTGTGATGTAGATGGGATCAAAAATACCCGTGGAGTGAGCAACTTTGATAGAAATCCACCTGCCACAGTCGCTCTTCGTGATGTCAGAAATAAATAAATCAGGGTTAAAAACAACAATTCCACAATGCTGGGTCCAGATGCTATGTTTAGCCTGGAATTGCATATGAAAGGTGTTTTCGATAGATGCAGTTTCAGCGTGAGTTTCTTGTAATGTCAAAACATCTACGGCAGTAGTACGTAGATAGCGAATAAATTGTTTGCGAATATTAATGTCGCTGGTCTTGCGAAGGCCACGACAGTTGATGCATCCAACATTGAGTTTAAAAGAGTTGGGAGTGGGTTGTGAAGGAAGTTGGGTTGAAAGATAGTGATCACCAAGATAATTATCTTGTGTAGGTGTAAATGATAATAAAGTGGATGACATATAAGGTTGTTTTTTTTGTGGTTTTCAAAGATTTTCTACTGTTTTTGGTGCGATTATACTAATTTTATTTTTTCGAGGAAGTTGGTGAGAGGCAGACTAAATAAGAACAGAAGACTGTTCTAAATCATCATTTTCAACTTGATCCTCGTCCCCGGAGATCTCCATTACCGACTCATGTTTAAGGTTTTTCTTACTTAACGGACATTGGCTATGGTTGGTCTTGCGATGGCTCGTGCTTCCGCATTTACAGGATTTTGTCTGCTGGGAGGACACAACAAACTCCTCCAAATGGGCTGGGCGACGACCTGTGCTGCGGGTTGAACGGGATGAAATCGGATCTGAATCTGGTTCTAAGATGCTGACAGAAACTGAAGGAACAAAAGTATCAGATTCTAACGGAGGAGTGTCCTCAATGACGATCACAGAGGCCTCGGGTGTTGTTTCAACAGTGGGTGTGGCACTATGCTCCTTCTGCAGGGCAACCTCTACAGCCTTAGTGACAATCAGTTGGCTAGGTTTCATCGGAGCATGCTTGGGATCAATGCGCTCGCCCCTTCTACGCTTGTTCGACGTACTATCATCTGTGCTAATTCTGAAGCAGTTACGAGCAATGTGACCAGTATTGCCACATTGATAACAGCGGCGTTTTTCTGTGGGAGCTTTAGTACACTCTTTACGATAGTGACCAGTTTCTTTGCAGTAAACACAATGTTTACCCGTATTGGTCCAGCTGCCAAAGCAGAATATGTTGCCGCCTTCCAGTGGGATCTTATATGTCAATGATTCATAAGTCTTGTTGTTATCATTTGGTCGCTTGAGGTACACGTGATCATTCCCCGTGAACCAACATCCAGACCAGTCGTCGAGATATAAGGTCATTTCGCGAACAATACCGTAACGACTGAGGTTGTTTGATAAGGACTCCTTTAAACGCTTACTTTCACAAATAGGGAGTTTTGTCAAATTAACCTTAAGCAAAGCCCGATCAGGGTGAATTGCAGGTGAAGCGTAAATTTTTTTCTCATCAACGATGATAGGTTGACTAGTAGCTATATCACATGCCTCTTTAGAAACTAAAGATATTTCAATAATAGTGCCTGAATGGTCCTCTGACAAAGTCAGACCGAGACCTACACCAAAAGGAAACTTTTCACTTAATTTGAGAGCGATCTCAGATCTTAAATGAGAGAAATTTTAGGAACATGATAAAAAACAGAATGGTCTGTTGTTCCAGTCTTATGGACTAATGAATGAGTGTTATCATTATTATGGCCATTAAAGGTCGAAGAGCGATATAAAACCGTTTCTTTACGGTTACGTGATGAAACTGCAGCCGCAGCATAGCTCATTGCTAGTGGCTTAGGCGAAAAAGACGATGAAGACGATGAAGACGATGAAGACGATGAAGCGGATGGAGCAGATGAAGCGGATGAAGGAAGTGAAGAAGAAGAAAGAGTGGAACGCGGTATATGCGGTGGCAGCTGCGTATCAGGAAGGGACTCAAGAGAGGCAGGAGGGGTTGTCTGGCGGCAACGACCCAAAAGTGTTCTGGAGCGGAGGAACCATGGCCTAACAGACTCTAATTTTACACGCATCATATTTTTCTCGAGATATTGTCGGTTTAAAAGAAGGTACTAAGTTTAGCTTGGGCTTACTGAATGCTTTTTGTTACCACCCATTTTATTGTGAATGCGACAACAAGCAACACAAACAGCACAAATAGGCCTTAGCTAAGCATGCATATTCACATGGATTAGTTTTGTCTAGGCTCATTTTACTCATGGTTGAACTGGGCATTGAAACAAGGCAGACTGATCTGATGGATACATAAAAGAGGTAGCATAAGATTGATCATGAATGCTGTATTTCTGTTAGTGATGGCCAAGACAAGTGAAGCAAGCAGAGCAATAACCAGATAAAACCATAGTGATAAACATGGCCACAAGACACTGCTATTATCTATGGTTATAGCTGTAGATAAGGCTAGGATAGCCACCCAATTAGATTCTGGCATCTCTCCCTCTTTTTTTTTCATTTCATGCAAACATTGATTTAATTCGCTTTGACACACAAACTTCTCTTTAATCTTCAATGTCATTCGTTCAGCAGCTGGGATAGCCAAAGCTATGCGCTTGTCATTATTTTGCTTCATTTTTCATCTTGTTGGATTTGTCGAGATGTCAGGGAAATTCGAGAGAGGTAAAGCAGTGAAGATTTAATTTTTTCTGTGGGCTGAAACGCAAGCATGTGAAAATGGATAAAAAAGAAAACGGACATGATGCAAAAATTGCGCTGATCTTTCTGATTTTGTTTAAAAGGGAAAACGCGCTTTCTGCCTTCTTCTTTTTTTTTCTTCTTCTCTTTTCTTTAGTTTCATTCAAACTACAAAGTCACTTATACTACTACATAACCTCTGAAGCTGTAAAAAGCTCTTTCACTTGTCATGGTGCTCTCTTATTGTCTTGGTCCTTCTCTTCTCTCAGGCAAGCTACCAAACTAGTTTTTTTCTTTGTCTCTTATGTTATGTTTTGGTATGATTATCGTGCTTTCTCTATCAGCTCCATTCTAACTAACGTATATCCGAATCACCCAATAGATCTCGAGCTCTAGTATCTCTCTACTCGTCTCTCTGCTCGTCTCTCTGTCTATCTGTCTGTCTGGCATGCTCAAAGTCGTAGGTCTTCCTCTCTGTCTTTCGGTATCTGCTGCATCCGCCAGGGTACCACGCTTCGGGCAAAAGGCTACTAGCTACTCTGGGTCATGAAGGTAGGCTTTAGCCTAACTTGTAGGCTCGTTAGGGGTAGGGTAACAGGGGAGGGAGGACCCATACTTTCGAGGCAGCTCACACTAAGGTCTTTTGCTTGGCTGACTCTCTACACCTTTGTTCTTGGCTTTGCTTTGCGATTTGTTCTGGACTTTGCTCTGGTCTTTTTCTCCAGCTTCTTTCCGCTCTTCCTTTTCTGTCACAAGCAAAAAAAAACAACAACGAAAAAGTCAATGTCTATCTGCTTTTCTCTCTCTCTCGCTTTCTTGTTACTCCAAGCAACTCTTCTCTATTATTTCATGTCAGTAAAAACTCTAGTCATTTCACATTACATTCTATCTAATCTGTTGAACAAAATTATTTTGTAATTGTTGGTAATTTCTCTTAAAAAAAAAAGAAAAGCAATAAACACCTCTTTATTATCACGCAAAACTAAAACCAGAAAGAAAAAGAAAACACTGGTATGATGCTTCCTTTTGCAAGTGATGTTAGATATCCTTGGAACGCTTCCTTTTAGTTGTAATCCGCTAATAGCGTTGTCAAGAGAAAAGAAAAGAAAAGAATAGAAAAGAAAAGAAAAGAAAAGAAAAGAAAAGAAAAGAAAAGAAAAGAAAAGAAAAGAAAAGAAAAGAAAAGAAAAGAAAAGAAAAGAAAGAAAAGAAAAGAAAAGAAAAAAGAAAAGCCTGGAATAAATATGCAAAACTTGTTGCAAGGCCTGTGCTTCTCTTGCTATACAAAGACTGCAGCTGATCCAAAGACTCTGTCGAAAGGCATAATACCTCTTTTTTTTTTTCTTTTTCTTTTAGTTATTCAATTATTCTCTAAAGATTTGAGCTGCTGACTTTATAGTTTCTCCCTCCTTCTTTTTATTTTATTTTTTCTTTTCTTCTTGAATCTGACTGATCATTTTGAGGCTTGTTTCTTTCATTTTTTTATAGCAAACTGTACCTTCCGATTCGTTTTCACGTTATCACAAGAGTTGGAGCCCTCAGTAACGCAAGTCTAAGGATGAAAAAGCCGTCTTTCAAGACAACGACAACAGCGACGACAGCGATGATATGGATGGCAAAAAACAAAATAAAAAATGAAAAAAAAAATACGCCAATTTAACCCGAAACAAACAGTGAACGCAAGGCAGATTCCGACTCGGCTTTCTCATTTTCTTTGATCAGCGAGCCAAAAGCAACAAAGTTCGTTATGTTCTGTTTCGAGCAGAGTCTGGTTCTGAACAAGACGCCTTTTCCGGCGATGCACAAAGACAGGCATGAGTCATGACAGTAACGACAAGTAATATTGGCTCTTGTATCGAAAGCACAAACCGAGATTCGTCTGCCTGCAGTTTATATCCCCCCCTTCTCCCTCTTCTTCTTATTTTTTCTCTTTCGACAAGACGTAAAAGACTCTCGGTAAGAAGAAGGAAATGGACAGACTCTTTCAAGGTGTCAGTAGAGTGGATGTACTTTTGAGATTAACTGGCTGTGAACAGAGTTGGTTGGACGATGTAACCTGCATTTAGTGGACCAGGGTGTGTATCTAGCCAAAGAAAAGGAAGAAAAGGAAGAAAAGGAAGAAGACGAAGAAGACGAAGAAGACGAAGATGGAAGCGATAGACATTAGGTAGCAATTCAGCTCAACACTGTCAGATGTCTTACGGCAAAAACATGGAATGAGGAGAAACAAAGCCAGTGTGCCGGTTGGAGTTGGGAGAAAAAAAGAGCAGTTAAGACACTAAAGAGTCTTATTAGGGCGTTTTTTAAATTCGCTCAAGCCTATGGACACACTTAAATTTTCGAGCCAATTAAAATAATTTATTTAAAATTGATATATAAAGGATCATGACTACTTTTTGTGTAAGATATGTATCTTCCACTACCCTCTACTTAAAAGTTGGTAATAATGTTGTCGATGAGGGTACCATGTTTTGTTGTACTATTGATGTTGGATGGTAGCGCCGATTTGAGATCAAACTTGTTCAAAAAGTCTGAAAATGATTTTGGTGTAGACTTAAAAACGATATTGAAATCGCCTGCTAAAATAACATTTTTGTGTCTGTTACCAAGAAAACGTTCAAGCAACTCTTCAAGAAGATTTAGATCAGCTTTAAGAGACTTGTATATAGAAAGCACTATAATACTTTTTGATTCGAATCCAGAAACGGATATGGAGCCATCTGTGATATTTGCAGGCTCAAAGATTCAATGAGAGGGAATTCGAATTTTTTATTAAAAAAAAAAAGAGAGGGAACTAATTCTACTGCACGTTCATGTTGTGTTAATATACTATTTCTATCTCGGTTTCAATCAATCACTCAGTTACAACTTTATCTGTATGAGCAGTTTTCCTACTGGGATGACTGGTCACCTTTATAAAAAGATGTCTGTAGCCAGATTTCATCCTCCGCCTCGAATAAGGTGGAGATATATTTTCAACTAGGTTTATATCTTGATGAGAAGCTATTTATGCTTTATCAAGATATGTGTTTTGTCTTGGAAAGTATCTGAATATATCAGGCTTAACTGTTTCATACTTGTTCAATTGTTTCGTTGGAAGTTAAATCAGTTTAAATAGTGTGTTAATGATAAACAAGTCCTTTGTGTGTATGTCTCAGAACTATTTTTATCCAAGTAATGATTTAGTCTTTTCTGATAGTGAAATCTCTAGAATCCTTGCTTGTATTGTTAGATACTGCTACCTTGATTTTATAAGGCCTATGCAACCATCCTGTTATAATAATGTACCATGTCATATAGCTATTTTCAGTATTGGAGAAAAAGGAGAATCCATGAATATAAGTCTGATCATGCTTTCAATGTGTTAGCTACGCACATTGAATGCCTTATATATCATTTCATCGCTTTTTAGCTAGCACTTGCTATATGCTTAATTTCCGTCTTCCCTTTGGTAACATTTAGTGTAATTTTAGGTTTCCAACTTTATGAACATTGTTTGGTTTATTGTTATTTTGACATTATCTGTCAAAATAACATTTATCTTTTCTTGAGATGATTAATTGAATTTCCGAATTTTATATTTTCTTGTTTGAATGCATGCCCAAATACGACACCATCATCAATTTGTTCCAATACTTCAATACTGGACAAATCTTCCAAAGTCATCAATCTGTCTCTCTTTACAGCTACAAAAGAGCCATAGAGTCGAGGCCTTTGTCCTAGGACATTTATCCGACTTACGATCTCAAAACCATCAATGTTGACTGGAGTATTGTCTAGTGTCCAAGTTTCCGTCAAGAGAATTTATTCGCTAGCAAGGAATACTGGATCATTACAAACTACTCTATGGTGAGCATTATAGCTTTGTACGTTATGAAGTACAAGCTGCCGATATCCTCCTTTTCGAAGGTGAGAGAAGGGTGGCACCATTCTCACCTGATCATGTCTTCGAACTTCCTTTACCAGAGGATCACTGTCTTTAGGTGGTATAGTAGGCTTAAACCCCTTGCTGAGTTTAATGAGTAGACCGGAAGCACTAGTCGCTCTCGAACAAGCAACATACATCATCGGTCTTAACAAGGTGATGTCTTTTATGTTTGTTGAACTGACCAAGTCCAACAACACTTTTTTATAGGTCCCACCTTGACTTTTGTGTACTGTCAAGGCCTCTGCGACAGCAACAGAAAATTGTGATCTGGATACCTTCAGCATAGTAGCTCTTTGAATTTGAAATAGTGAGGAGATGGGATCAATTGGCGTCCAAGTAGACGTAATGTTCATACGACGAGCATGAGCATTGTATAATCTCCTGGCTTCTCTCCCACTTTTCTGACTTTCCATCTCAATCCAAATTCTCACAGGTTTTTCTGCTGCTGTTTCATTTGATCTGTTATGATCAAGATCAAATCTTCTCAAGATTTCGCTGGAACCATTCACTAGTCCGTCAGAGAAATCCAAGTTACTGGTCAGCGTGTACTTTGCACCAATTACAAGCTGTAATTCAAAGACTAAACCAGCTGATTTCGAAAGTGAATAGTTTGGATCCTTTGCGATATTCAATAGACTTTCCCTAGCATTGCGATTGCCTCCTTCGCCTTGGATAACATCATATGCAATTGAGAAATATTTTGCAGTACGAAATTGTGCTAAAATACTCAAGTTGCAAGCGTTGACCTCCTTATTTGATGAGAATAGGTGCCCTGAACTAGCCTCGTCACTTAGAGCATCCTCTGGTAAATCTGAGAAAGTCCTTGCCTTGAATAGGTCAATATCCATGGCCGTCATAGTGCCCCTTGCCATATTGTTTACAGCCAGAGCAAAAGCAGCATCATTTCTCTGTCTCATGATGGTATTCAAATAATGCACTTTGAATGAGTGCCACAAGTCATTACATCGAAGCTTCTTGAGTTCATCGTTCTTGAAAAGATCATAAAGCGGCATGTCATGTACAGGAGGGAGTTGCCAGAAGTCTCCAAACATGAGAAAATGCTTGCCTCCAAAGGGAGCTTCCGTGTTGTAAACAACTCTCAAACGCTGGTCAATCCACAGAAATATTCTTGCACTGACCATGCTAATTTCATCAGCAATGATTACTTTGAGTTCAGCTAGTGTCGTAGAAAGAGTGTTGGCTATATCTGCAGATAACTCTTGCAGTTCACTTTGATTCAGCGGAAGCTTAAATGCAGAACGCAAAGTGGTCCCTCCAATATTGAATGCAGCTTTTCCTGTTGGAGCACAAAGCATAACTGAATTGCTGTTCAAGTCTCGATCGGTATCCTGATCAAAGTGTCTGATCAATGATTGGTATACTGTACTAATCAAGAGACTCTTGCCAGTTCCAGCTCCACCAGTGATAAAAAGCCTCAAAGGATCTTCATTTCCATGCCTTATGCTATCAACAACATAGTCCAAAGCATCTCTTTGCTCAACGTTCAGCATTGATACCATGTTCTCGAACTCATCTTCGGGTAGTATGTCTGGTCTTGGACAAATAATGGGATTTGATGCTGATGTTCTCGCTTCGCGAGTGGTATTAGCATCAGAGCCAAGTTCATCGTTGAAGTCAGCTTCAATATCTTCGAGCAGTACATACATTGAGAAATCGTTGATGTTGTCTTCTGATCTTTCAAAACTTTCTTCAGCTTGTCAATCATTATCTTGATCTTGCGAATTCTTGAGAGATTATTTGTTAGGCAATCTCCATGTAATGATCAATATCGCTTTCAGACAACTTTGTGAACTCTGCAATCGCATTGTTGATTCGATCTGATTTTCTTGGAAGATTAATTGGCAGTCTTTCGTATCAACTTCTTCCAACTGATCGCGCCAGGGATAATACAGCATTACTAAATGATGAAAAAGTTTACTGCTTTCTTCCTGAATATTGGGTTTGAAGTAGCGAATAATTTTAGCCATCTTTCTTTTCTTCATAAAGCCCATATTGTTCCTTAGCTCAAGGTAACCATCTTCTTCAATGTCTTCTTCAATATCAATATGCAAGTCTTCATCATCATCATATGCCGTATTTCAGGATCTTCTTTTCTTGGCATAATACTGATAGTAAGCGTAAAAATTTGCCAAATTGATCGACTCCAACGAATCTGGACGCATAGCATAGTAATCTACCATGCCTTTCACGTATATATCCGTGGATTCATCAGGTAGCTTTTCCAGCGCTTCTTTACTCTTTAACATTCTTGATCTGGATTCTATTGGTCTGGTAGGAATGAAAATACAGGTTGCTGAACATTCTGTCATACGAAGCTGTAGCAAGTTATATGCAGCTTCTTGAGCAGACGTTTCGCAAGTGTTGTAATACTTCGAAGTTAAAGATTTGATGAGTTCTTTGGTGGGAGCGTTGTTCTTGAGCCATTCTTCCAAGATTCTTTTTAAAACTCTCGACATTCCTTTGTCTGATTTGTTGATATAATCAACGATATATACACAACAGGCAAAGGGATCGAGCACAAACTGTATATCCATGTTGGACAGCTGCATTTCAAGAATTGTTGGATTATAGTTATTTGTGTAGATCTCATTTAATCCTCTCTTCAGAAAAACTTTGGTTGTTTTCAGTGTGGATTGGACAACCACCCTGTAATCTTCTTCAGACAACCCAAAACTATAAATGAAATTGTCAAAATTATTATTGGGCTCAACTAGAAAGGTCAGTTGTGACAAGTAGGCCTCGATATCACTTGCTTTCTTCTTCAGTAACTCCCTTTCTTGTTTTTCTGTGTTTGAAGACGACTCGGAAAGGAGTGGAAGAGGATGCAGGATGCATGTAGTTTCATAGGAAAGAATGGAATATGAAATCTACATTTCTTTTCTCCATTTCTTCGATTCTTCCAACAAGTATGGGTATGCTTGTGGTGTTGTCTTGTTTTCTCTAAGTCTGACAAAACGGGATTGTCCAAATCAGATATAACTTTACAAGAGATGAATCGGTCAATAAATTTGCAGACTTTTTGAGAGTTGTTAGAATTGGAATCATTGTTGACCGTATAAGTAGGGGCATCTTTAAGCCACACCAACATATGCACGTGAGGAGAGCCTCTTTGCTGGAACTCTATTCTATGGTAATAGTCCTCGACTTGATATTCGCCAAAGGGACCATTAGGAGGCTTCCAGATCTTTTTTAATTCTCCAAAACGGTGATCAAAGTATTACGCACATGTAACTGGATCCGATTGAATGAGTCGAGATCTTTCACTGCTATCAATACTATCAACTTCTTCCACAGTAATATCTCTCTTGTCAACTACTTTTGTCAAAATGACAATCAGCTCCTTCCATTTAGTTTCAGCCGCAGATAGTGTTACGAATAAGGTTGGAATTCCAAGCTGCCTAATCATAGCCATAAGATTCGGTTTTTCTTTCTTCCAATAAGCGGGAGAGGAACGGATACTATCAAACACGTGAAAGGCGCGATCCTTCTTTACAAGCTCATTAACAGCTCTTTCATTTAGAGCTTCATTTACTGACAATCGACCAATGTGAGACATGCGCATCATGACACTTGTACTACGGACTAAGCTTATCAAGAGCTTTTTTCTATCCATAAAAAACAAATAATCACGGACAACACCTCTACGATCCGCTCGTCTAATGATGGACTTGGTAAAAGCTGCATGACCAACCAGCTTTCCATCTACCGTAGGCTCAAGAGCGTGTCCACGAAAGATCTTTGGAAAAGCAAGGAAATCCACGTAGGTATCTCGCATTACAGACAAAGCTTGCTGGCCTTCACCTGGAGCCATTCGCAGATAATTTGCACCCCCAAACCAGGTTTCTTCACCGCCAACAGGCACATTGTCAAACAGATCATCGTCATCATCTAAATCAGCAGGGCTTCCATTATCATTTGCTTGATCCTGCTGAATGCTGATCAAAGCAGCTTCTAACCAGGTTTCATCCAGGGTGATGTTCATCTTTTTGTATAAAGTAGCCTCTTTCAAGAAACGGGCTGCATCCCAAACAACATTAGGTCGGATGTTACACGAGAGATAGTCGCGGCTGTCTGTCATTTTTCTGGCCAGTTTTATAGCAATGATATGACTGTCATCTAGTGCTCTGGGTAAGACAGATACTGTCGTGTCAAAAGTCACAGGTATATTTTGTATAGCCTGGACGCTTTTGAATTGGCCTCGATTTCCATTGACGCTATAGATGCTTTGGAATACATTTCTTACAGCAACCAATCTTTCCTCAATTCTATTCAGTACACCTGTTTTTGATGGAATTTTAATGTATTCCAAGCCATTTGCCAATGCAATTGTTGGTCTTCTCTTATGAGTTAGAGAATAAACGCAAGTCTTGCAACATGTTATCTGATCAAAGTCACCAAACATAGAATCTACGAATGCTGTATCATCAACATTGACCTTGATTTTCTTGATCTTAGAGGTTTGTGACCTAAAAAAGGCATCCGCAACAAGCACAAACATGTGTTGGACCTTCTATATTTTTTTTTCTGAAGTTCCTTACAACAGTACTGCGTGGATCGTCAAACTATAACAGTACAATGGTATTAAGATGGTGCCTGTAATGATTGCTAAAATTAACAAACCTGTTGTCTTTGCTCTCGATAGGTCTGTCTCCGTCTTGCATTGTCTCTTTCTCTTTGTGGTATTTACCACATCCAATTCTATTTGCACTTAGAAGTCCGATCATATTATAAAGAGTTTTTTATCGTGTTTAACACTTTTTCTTCTCACCTAATAAACAGGCCTATACTTGTCTCGTTAACTTTTCTAGTTCAGATTCATATATTCGAGATAAATACAACACTCTTAAGGGAGGATCTGCTCTTCTGGCACGCTTTCTTGATCTTTCACGTTCAGTTCGTTCTTCTTCTGTCAACCTTCTTTTGGGCATATTAAGCTGAGATAACACAAGAAAATAAAGTAGCACAGAAAAAAGGTGCAGATCAAAATTAAAACTTTTTTTTTCTTTTATTTAAACGCGATTTGATTTTTTTGATTTCTAGAGATGCTAATTTCAAAATACGCGTGCTTTAACAATAACATCAAGAAGCTACATTTCAGATCCGACAGACGCCTCTTTAGGCAATTAGCGTTTATTTAGCGTTGAAAGATTTCACATTATGTTGACAAAATTTTCTACATGCTTTCCTTCCATCCAAATAGATCGTCGACCTTGTGTGAATTTTGATCGCTATATGTCATTTACTACTTATTGTTCTCTCTTTGATAGTCTATTTAAAGACGCAAAGTTAGTGGCTCTCCACTTTTCTGCTTATGTCCATTGCATCATGCTATCTCAGTAAAGCTCTTCATGAGCCTTAACACCTCTGCCATAGAGAAATTCTTAATTCTAATTGGTTTAAAAAATTCTAAAATTCGATTTGCTCGAAAAAACGGGACACGAAAAAAAATTCAAAAAATGTAAGATTTATATGTAAACCCCTATACAGCGCTGCATTCGATTTTTTTTAGTGACTGCTTTTTGAAAAACGGGACACTATGGTTTTTGCTCAGATTTTATAAAGGGCATTTTTGAAAAAAAAACGCCCTAAAAAACAAGAAGGAAAGAATATGATGCACAGATATACGCGAATAGTTAAATGCGAGAATACGCTCAAAGTGCTGTAGATACAAGGGATCCGACGAGAGGGTTAAGATGCAATGCCAGATTGGATGTTGAGTGTTGAAGTCTGGGTTGTCAACGAATGTCAGCAATTGTCAGTGATTGTCGGCGATAGAGGCTGGTGGTTTACTATCTGTAGAAAAAAGTCAGTAAAGTACAGACAGAGGGTAGACACTGAGATAAGAGAAGAGACAAAGAAGATAGACAGAGAAGCAAAGTGAGAGATGGAGTTAGAGAGGAGCTGCAAACAAATGGACTAAAGTAGACTTGATTGGACTGATATGCTGATAGCTGGAGTAAACACAGCCGTTGAAGATATATTTGTATTTGCACCCAAAAAAAAAGGAAGAAAAAAGATTGTGGATTAGTTGTAGGCGTGGCATGAGGATATCATTTACCTGAAGATGCTATACAAAATGGATTAGTGATGATTGGAGAAGAGGACTTGCATCAAATCATCTTGGAGGAGCTCACACAGTAAGTCAAGAAGACAAAAGCGAGAGAGAGAGAGAGAGAGAGAGAGAGAGAGAGAGAGAGAGAGAGAGAGAGAGAGAGAGAGAGAGAGAGAGAGAGAGAGAGAGAGAGAGAGAGAGAGAGAGAGAGAAAGAAAAGACAAGGAAAGGGATAGAAATGCGAGATATAGATCCAAAAAAGACATAATAAAAGGAAACAAAGAATTTATGCATTTTTGCAACAAAACAAAGCCAAGGAGGAAAAAAAAAGAGTGAAGTCTAGATGAAGATTGCAGCTAAAAGAGAGTAGATCTGCAGTGATGGTTGAGAAAAAGTAGAGGTAAAAAAAAAAAAAAAAAGAAAGGAGAGACCCAAGAGAGTTATGGTCATAATAGAGGCTATGGTTGAATAAGCAGATGAAATGCCAAAGACTGAATGCTTACGTTTCCGTCAAGATGACTGCAGCTTATGCTGGCAGAGATCATTCCGACAGCTACAGTAGTCGGTCGATCTGAGGGTGTTTGATCTAAGAGTGTTTGATCTAAGAGTGTTTGATCTAAGGGTGTTTGATCTAAGGGTGTTTGATCTAAGAGTATGCTCAATATAAGAGTGGACATTTCTTGACAATGAGACAATGGAGCACCAAGTGAATGGAAGATGATCTTTTTCCCTCCTTTTGTTAAAAGCGACCGATAATATTCAAGGTATGTTGGATTAGCATGCATTGGTATGGCTTGGCTTTTGACTTGATTTAAAGTGAAGGCTTGATAATCCCAGACACATACTAGAGATGGCAAAAGCAGTAACGGATCTGATTAGGATTCGGATTCGAACAACCGAACAAAAGGAGACAATAAATAAAAGCTTTGGTTTTTGACGCTAGCCAAATTCCTCTTGAATTTTCGAAAGGCTCTTCTTCTCTTCTTCTTTTCTTGACAATCAGAAAAGTCTGGCCTCAACGTGATGCAGTACACAGACGACACACTATTATCGAGAGAACATGTAAAGTTTCAAGAACAGCAACTACCCGTATTGTTTTTGTTCGGCTGCATATCGTGGTTATAAGTATCTTCAACATGATTCTATAGAGAAGAAAAGAAAAAGAAGAAGAAAAATAAAGATAACACGGACCAGTTCAAATCGATCGTGAGGTATGGATGTAAACAAAAGAAAAAGAAAAAGAAAAAGAAAAAGAAAAAGAAAAAGAAAAAGCAAAAGAAAAAGAATAAAACCGGCGTGTAGGCTTTTATTCTCGTCACTTTTTGCTTGGTTTATTTTTAGTCTACAATTTTTTTGGGCATGACTTGTTATTTCAGTGGGCTCGTCGGTGAGCTTGTGCAATGGAGAAGTTAATGCAAGAAGGGATGATTTTGAAGTGAAATGAGTAAGTATGTGGTCTATTTATAGCATGATTGAGTAGTAATTGGACGAGAGCTAAATATAAGTTTATTGTTGTGCAAGTGGGATATATATATATGATAATAATAGATAGTGTGAATGTTTGCGTGTGTTGAAAGAGGGAAAGTTAGGTCAATGTAAATCATCTTCTTTCTCTTTTTCTAATAACTTCAACAGCATCTACATCAGCACCAAATTTACGTTTGATTTTCAAAGGCAGGTCAGCACCAAAAAAGTAGAGATCTTCAGGTCTTCTTACTCTTGACATAGCTACATACATCTGTCCATGGGTAGCCATATGATTAAGATGATCGCTACTTTGTCAATTGTCAAACTTTGGGATTTATGGATAGTGGCAGCAAAAGCGGGGACAAGAGGATACTGGGTGCGAACATAGCTGGTTCCTGAGACTTGACGGCTGATTCGTTGGATCCAATAAATTTGGACAGAATTGCTAGTGTTGGATGTCTTTCTCAAACAAATGTTATCGTCTTCTAAATATTCTATCTGGGCAATTGTGCCATTTACCCAACCACCCTGTACATTCAAGTTCTGAATGAGCATCATTGGCATTTTTTCTTTGAGGGGAAGACGCTGCAAGAGTCTTGTCTCATTGAGAGCAGCTCGGGCTGTACCGGCATTGCCTGTGAAGTGGTCTTGGGCTTCGTAAACTTTACCCTCACCAGGAAAAGAGTTGTAGTCTCTTTCATTGGCAGCAGTAACCCGTTCCAGAGTGGTGTAGAGACGAAGTCATCGAGAGGGCAACTCGGATTTGGGCATGGTACGAGAGTTGATGAATTCAATGACGCTTTGATCAAATCTGTAGGATCTAATCTTGTTAACAATCCCAACAAAGTATGCATCATTTTGTCTAACTGGTATTCGAAGCTGGTAGCGATTTACGGTGTTGTAAATTGGAGATTCCCAAACCTTTCCTTCGTTAGCTTTAACTGGAAGCAGCTGGGCAATATCACCAAAAAAGATAAATCTTATACCACCCATGTTTGTGTTTCGGTTTGTAACTTTGGTGAGGGCTTCACTGATTGATTCAGGCATTTTTGAACTGATCATAGAATACTCGTCAATAAGCAAGATCATCTTGGTGTACAGCTTGATATATTGGTCGAGAAGAGCAATGTTGGGTACCAAGACAACATTTGTAAGACCAAAGAAACGGTGCAATGTCTGTCCAGAGATGTTACAAGCAGCAACACCGGTAGGGGCCAATTTGAATACCTAATGAAGCGATGACAATCAGTATCCATTTTTTCTCGTCATAAATATATATCTTACTATATAACCTTCTTTCTTGTAGTGTCTTTCTAACACTCTCAAAATAAATTACTTGCCAGTACCGGCAGCTCCAGACACAAACACAACAGAGTTTATCTTCATTTCTTCTATTAATTGATCATAAATACTCTTTTGATCCGAGTTGGCAGTTGAGAGCATCAATTTCAATTCTTCTTTACAGACTTCTATACTCCTTATTTGATCATTGATATCATCTAAAGACTCAATGTTGACATGTCTATTAATCTGGATACCACCTTCTTGAAGATTGATGAGATGTTCGTAGTAGTCTGAATAAATCATAATTTATTTAAGTTAGGCAAGCTCCTATGGTTTTACGGTACAAATATTGACTAACCTTTCCAAGTTACAAATGGCTCCATTTCTTTGACAAATGTAGTGTTGTGAATTGCTTTCTTGGTGATTATCTGTTGGTAATAGAAACTTTCTCCATTCATTTCACTTTGGTTGAAAGTTCTCCAAAAGCGTGGCTTGTCCTTGATAAGTTTATATACATGCTTGAGACTTGGGCAACAGACATACATGGGCAATGAAGTTGGACGATAGTCGTGTGCAACAATAGGAATAATCCCATCAATGCTTTTTTACCATACTCGCGCTTGTAGTAACCGAAAAATTGAGGGATAGTCAAGTCAATATCACCATCACGATCTTCGTAGATTTCTGAAAAAAAAAAGATTTAAGCATCTTGTAAAAGATATTAAAATATAGACTTACCAGCATGTGTTTTAGCATAAATATCTTCGGAATCAGGATCAAGTTCGTGGATGTCGGTTCTGAGTCTATTTATATCTTGACCACGAAGGTTTGTGTTGAGAAAAAGAACTTTTCCAGAATTGCTGTGCTTTCTCCAACCAAGAACATCATAAGTGGCCTCAACAGCACCAACAATACGGGTTTGATAATGGTCTCGTTCCGACACTAAAGAAGTACGCTTGTATTACCCCGAATTGGTTGATCTTACATTTTTCAATAGAATCTTGGCTTCGTAGTCGTCTTTGGCAAGATATCTGGCTAAATAACGTACTGCTTGGGGCCATTGTTGTATTGGATATCCATACTGGTACGAAAAGTGGCTAGCAAATATGGATTGTAGTTATTAACTTGAGCATCACCGACATCACGCTTGTAAATGACGTTTGAGTTGTCTTCGATCAAAGTTTCATCGGAATAAGGCTTTGGGTACCCAAATCTGCATTTTCTTGTAGGATCACCACGTTTGCAATAGCTAAACAGGTTGAAGAGTTAATCGATGTCTCCTACAATGTCATATTGATAATATACATACTTATCATTGCATCTATGTACACTGTAAAAAAATTAAAGGTTTTTTTGCCCAAAAAGCCAGCAATAGACCATTTTCTGAGGATTTTTGAAGGACTTAACCCGCAGTTGACCTTTAGTCGGAGGTTTTGGAAAGGGTTAGGCTGACGTTCACTCAAAAGGTCTTTTAGAGGCTCGATTTTTAAAGAAATGGTTTCAGAAAGGTCGTATCTTAGAAAACCTTTTTTCTAGGGTGTATTTTATCATAATTAAAGGTCTTTTTCTGTAATTTTTTTCCATATTTTTTGACAAATTTTTTTTGCGCAGGTTATCTTTTTTAACGGGTTATTTTATTTTAATTAATGATAAGTTTTTTTTGGAGGTCAATCTTAAGCACAGTATAACTGGCCAAAGATGCCAAATGTGTTTGTAGAGAAGGTTGATGAATTGAAGATATAGTATTTTTTGTTTAGACAGCTTATGTATGTAGCAGTTGTAAGTATTTGATCTGTGTCAATCACAATAAACTTGTCTTCTTCGTTGTCTAGTTCTTCTTTGATGTCAATGTAAAGATAGCAACGCTGGCTATCTGTTTGTGGAATTTTGACATTCTTATGGGCGCGAATTAAGCACAATGGATCTTGTCCAGGCAATGAGAATATATGCTCGACTGTGGCAAGAAAGTTTCTAAACACAACACTGGGAGAGCTACTAGCCGAGACATGTAGATTTACAAGTACAAGTTTTTTGGAACGGATAGTACACCTGCTTTTGTACAGCATGATGCTGCTGTAGGTAGTAAAGTTGAGATTACTGTCATTCGTCTGCCTACTGGTGCCAGCAGTTTTCGATCGAATGAAGTAAGAGCTCAATACAGCACCAAACTGTACAGCCCTTGCTTCGGTGGACTTGAGTGAAAGCTTTAGGGACTTTTGTGCGCCGAGGCGGAAAGCAGATGCACCAGAGCCAGGTGTGGGAAAGAGAAAAGAACGAGACTCGTGAACTGACCTACTGTAGTAATTAGCAGCAAAGCTTTTGTTCATTTCATTGACTGCGTTCTGTCCCGGAATCTTATCTGAACGAATGGTAGACTTTGTCAAGCCTATCAAACGCTCCAAAGGTCTTGCACTGAAGTACCTCAAAGGACCTTGCTTCTTTATGATGAAAGCCAAGTGTTCCAGGCTGTGCTGATTAACTGTGAAGACGTCTGTTGAAACATGCTTCTTAAGAAAGTTGTGCCACTGTTCAACATTGAATTCAATGCGCTTGATGTCAGCATTTGTGATTGTGAATTGAAGCGATATTGAGCAAGCTTCTGATAAGCATCGTAATGCAGTGAACATCTCGTCTAACACCTTTTTTTCAACCCTTCTTTCACGAACAGAGATATCATCATTTTGCTTTTGGTACATTTCTAGTAGTACATTTGATACAACATGCTTTAGAAAAGCTATCCAGTCGACTCCTCTGGCATAACCAGCTTTCTTGTGAACATCTATGGTATTACAGCCAAATATTTAGAAGATGTAAGCCTACTTTCATCTAGTATAACTAATCTCAATAATGTATAACTCACCAATCAAAACACCTTCAAATGCTTCACTTGACACATATCCTCTTGAGTTGGACATGTACTCACCAATTGCTTGTCTGTACCTGTTCTTCAAAAATAAGACATTCTTCTTATGCTCTCCCTCACCGATAAGTGTCCACAGTTGCCTGGCAATGTTATGGCCCCACAAATGAAGCTCGTCAAGACACAAAAATGACGAATCTGAAAAGCATGCCACAAATTTTAGAGGTGTAGCATGTTTAATACCAAGTGTTTCCTAAACATAGCAAAAATGACAGTTATTTAGTAAGTACAACACTAGAGGTTGCTTTTAAATGACTCACTTCGTTAACATCAAAATCAAACAACCTTCTTATATCTGTCGATTTTGTTTGGTTTGCAAACGAATATCCCTTCTTGCTTGCACGGCGAACACCTTGTATCTTACAAATACGACAGCCATATTCAGATGCATGCGTCTTGTGAGCAAGCATTTCTGACATTGCAGGAAAGTCGCCAATCACAGCAAGTACAAAGGCTTTGCAAGAGATTTCTTTATCGTCTTGGATCTTGATCTTCATACCATGCTTCTGCAAAGTCAGCAAGTCTTCAAAAGTTGGTGCCAAATAACTAAATATGTTTTTCGGCTTCTTGGTTCCAAAAGTAATGAAAACTTGTAACATATTCTCCTTCTTATAGCTATTACGTACAAAGATATATGTTAACTCAAAAATGAAAATAGAGACAGAAAAAACTTATCGAATATCAGGAGGTAAGTTGAGAATTACAGCCATGAATGTTACCATTGTTGTTGACCCTCTTGCATGGGGAACAAAACCATCTGTATACAATGCAAGAGCCAAATCATGCTCGTTCTGGAACAAGTGCTTGTGTCTCTTGTACAGATCACCGTCAAAAATGTCTCTATACACCCCATCAACAGCCGTCTGTTCCATCTTTGTTCAATATAGTAACTTATTGCGGCTTTCTTGGCCGTTTAAGAACGAAGCCAGTTGTCGGTACAAAGGAATCTGGTCTATGGTATCAACAGGTGTGACACCATCCCCTTTGAACCGCTTACTGTTGGCCTCACAGCTGCATTCAATTTGCTCATCCTTGTAAAGCATATATGAGCGGTCTTTGCACACATGATATGTCTCTGATTGCAGATCGTAGCTGTTTTTTATGAGCTTGTCGGACATGTAAGGGGAGAGAAGTGGTGGATCGCATAAAGGTAATTGAAAACTCATTAAGACTCACATATATCAATCAATAAACCAATCGGCTACTTACTACAACCGCGACTCTTCAAGACATTGTTGAAGAATTTGACCAGTTTGTCTTGATCATCGTTGCTTACTTTGCACTGTCGCATGAGCATTTTCAATTCGATGTTTTGCTTTTCATTATCATCAAAAAAAAATTTCCTCTTTGAAAGATCAACTTACAAAGGACTGTTCACATTCAAGGAATGCTTTTCCAAGTGGTCGTTGACTTCCTCGATTTCGTTGATCTCAAGGTCTTCTACTTCTTCTGTCAACATTTCTTCAATTTCCTCGTCACCAACAGCTTCTTGTTGATCTTGTTGATTTTCCTCTTGATCTTCCTGTCGATCTTCTTCTTCTTGGCCATCCACTTCAACTTCAAGAGCAGAATTTTCGGCCGAATCTGCCTGATCTCTTTCTTGCTCAGCATTGTCGTTAGAAGCATTACCTTCAGAAGGACTGCTTTCGAATGCTGGATGATAGTTGTCAGCTTTAACTGTATTCATGTTGCTGGCAAAAACTTCTTTCATTCGCTTCAATACATGTTCGTCGTTGTACTTCTTGAAAGATCTGTCGCTTAACTTTATATTGCAAATGGTACAGTAACGCATTTTGTTTTAATAATAGAGCTAACTGTCATTTTACTACTGACCTGTTCTTTTAAATCAACAAATTAGGGCATCGGCTTTTAAATGAGATCCGATAAAAACTTAGTTCCTTTCTTTTATTAAACAAGACCATTTGACATTTGTATACAACAAATTGCAAATTAACAAAGACATTAAGTAGGACCTATTAGCATCCGGCTTTGCGGTTCCTCTGTTAATATTTGAAGCCACCTTGAGTGTCTTCGCAAAAAAAAATTTATAGCTACGACTAATTGTTCTCTTCGTCCCCTTTCTTCCACTTTTATTTCTCTTCAAAGGTAAGTGATTTTTGTATAGATTCTTTCTCAATTTTAACTGATCCATAAATTCTATCCACATATAAAACAATACAAAGGTATATTTGGTTGCCAGTTTTCTGCTTTATCAGCAAGAAAACAAAAACACCAAGACGTTGAACTGATCTTTAGTTTGTATCATAGATTAAATACAATATGGCTCCTACTCCCGAGTATGTTTCTGACCTTTTGTCTTCTTCTGAAGCCACTCAGGCGTTGTTAATTACTATTCTTGAACGCCTGAATGCTCGTGAGGAACGAAACAGAGAACTCTTTGAACAAATTCAGCAGCAACAGCAACAACAGCAGCAGGAAATCCAAGCTCATGCCCAAAGAATTGAGAGCATGGCAACCCCCATCAGGTTCCCTGTTCCAAGCAGAGCAAACCCTGGCCAAGGTATCAAGAGGTTTTTGTCTGAAGCATTTCCTGAGAAAAGCTCTCAGGAGCTAAAGGACTATTTCAAGGACTTTTCTTCTCTGGCTCTTCGGGCTTGTTATACGTACAGTGAACAAAAAAACAATCACTGTACGTATTACAAAAACCTACCTAGCAAGGGTGAAATCGCGATGAAGAAGACGTGCTTCGACTTCCTTCTCGAGAAGCACGAAGACCTATCCGTTCTTCGTGAATGTGACATGGCTTGGCCTGTTGAATTTGCAGTGCAGAATGCCTGGACAGAGTTTGCCAAACGACAGTAGGTATATGACATTGAGTGAATGATATGATAGCTAATCAATTCCTTTTCTATGATGTTTAGGCGCAAGGGGGTAGCTAGAAATGCTGCACGGGAAGCTGCTCGAATTGCTGCATCTCCCTCTACTTAGTTGAAGCCTTTTTTTTTGCTTGCTGAATAAACAAGCGATCTGTCGTATATGTTGTTTTTGATATACTAACAATTTTTTTATTTTATTTCATTTCGAAGCGTTAAGTAGCTTCCATCACCCTGTTTTATATGACCAATAGATACTGTTTATTTTCACCCTCAAAAGACCTTTTCCTAAAGATGTATAAGCCTCTAAAAAGACCTTTTTT